>SJYC01020184.1:0-70746 GCA_006408675.1 Madoqua kirkii | reverse complement strand
GTAATTGGAATGTAGAAAAAGCAATATAGTAGTTTTGATGTTAGCAGTACTAGACTTTTGAGTTAATGAATTTTCTCTTTTGTTGTACTTCTCTTTCTTTGTTATAAATCATTGTGTCCTTGCTATGTAAAAATGTAACTTTATCGCTATCTTAAGACTGAATAGATCTTAAGGGGAAACAAGTTTTCTGATCGATTAACTTTTTTCAATAGAAAGAAAAGTAGGGCCATAAAATGTTAATCGGTCTCCAGATCAGAAGATATTGTGAACAAACATAAGACCCTTGTAAGAACAAAGATATGCTGAGAACACATTCATCTCTATGTACAACTAAAAGTATAAAGTGGACCTGGAAAATAAAGAAACGGACCAGTTCCTGGAAAGGCTGGTTTTCCCCGTGTGGTCTTTTCTCATTCTCTTCTTTTCTGGCTAATTTCACATCTGGAACGTGGAGGCTCGCCAAGCCTACTGATTTTGCCCCAGCTTCTAAGATCTGATCTGTGAGGCCTTTGTGTCTCCTCTCTTTCAAGAGACCGGGAAGATGCCTGTGGCGTATGTAGGTGGTGCAAACTCCTTGTCTCAGAGTCTTATTGGTTCTCCACATAAACCAAGTTATTCAGCATCTTTTCTCCACTAATTTTCCTACTACACTATTCTTTTCTAATCTCTCTTTATATTTCTAATTAAATAGTTTTTTCTTAGGATGCCGACTCTGTCCCCACTTCAATTTTCCTGGATCCACCGGGGCTGGGCCCAGGAATTTGGTATTCCTCTGCCTGGAATACCTACCCCCACATCCATGTGTACCTTACTCCTTCACTTCCTCCAGGTCCTGGCTTAAATCCACTAGTTCAATGATACCTTCCCTTGACACTGGATCTCAATTTCACACACACACACGCATACGCACACACACACACACACACACACACACACACACACACAATGAGATAGGACCTCATACTAACTAGAATGGTTACTATTAAAAAAAACAAAACCCCAAACCCAGAAAATAACAAGTGTTGGTGAAGATATGGGACAACTGGAATCTTTTGCATGCACTGTTGATAGGACTGTAAAATGATGGAACTACTGTGGAAAACATTTTGGAGGGTCCTCAAAAATTAAAAAATGCCACATGAACCAGCAATCTTACATCTGGGCGTTTGCCCAAAGACCTAAAAGCAAGGAATTGAAGACACACATACACACCCACGTTCCAAGCAGTATTATTCATGATAGCCAAGAGGTGGAAGCAGCCCAGCAGATGAATGGATAGATAGAATGTGATCTGTTACCTGCAGTGGAATATTATTCAGCCTTGAAGAGGAAGCCACTTCTGTTACCTGCTGCAGCAGGGATGCACCTTGAAAACATTATGCTAAGTGAAATAGGCCAGACACACAAAACAAATACACAGCATAATTCCTCTTACATGAGGGGTCTAGAAGACTCAGTCTTAGAGACAGAAAGGAGAGTGCTTGTTTATAGGGTACAGAGTTTCGATTTTACAAGGTAAGACATTCTGAAGTCTGTTTCACATTGAGAATATGTTTAATACTACTAAGTGTTAGACGCTCAGTTGTGTCCAACTCTGGCCTGTCCATGGGATTCTCCAGGCAAGAATACTGGAGTGGATAGCCATTGCCTTCTCAGGGTATCTTCCCGACCCAGGGATTGAGCCTGGGTCTCCTGCATTGCAGGCGGATTCTTTACTGCCTGACCCACCAGGGAAGCCCTTTAATACTACTAAACTGTACAATTGAAAATTGGAAAGATGGTAAAATTTATATGGTTTTTAACCACAGTTTAAAATAATCCTAAACAAAGTGTATACCTTCAAGGGACTAATATCAGTTTACTATTTTTCTTCTTAAAGCAAACAGAAAAGAGAGGCAGACATTCTCTGAAATAATGACATGTCCAACTCCAATGGATCAGCTTCTGGTTGCTTTCCAATCACCCTTATTCAATTTCTGTCCATTTTGGGGTCACTGAGACAGAGTGAAAAAGTTGGCTTAAAGCTCAACATTCAGAAAACGAAGATCATGGCATCTGGTCCCATCACTTTATGGCAAATAGATGGGGAAACAGTGACTGACTTTATTTTGGGGGCTCCAAAACCACTGCTGATGGTGACTGCAGCCATGAAATTAAAAGATGCTTGCTCCTTGGAAGGAAAGTTATGACCAACCTAGACAGCATATTAAAAAACAGAGACATTACTTTGCTGACAAAGGTCTGTCTCATCAAGGCTATGGTTTTTCTAGTAGTCATGTATGGATGTGAGAGTTGGACTATAAAGAAAGTAAGCACCAAAGAATTGATGCTTTTGAACTGTGATGTTGGAAGAAGACTCTTGAGAGATCCTTGGACAGCAAGGAGATCCAACCAGTCCAACCTAAAGATTAGTCCTGAGTATTCCTTGGAAAAACTGATGTTGAATCTGAAACTCCAATACCTTGGCCACCTGATGTGAAGAGCTGACTCATTTGAAAAGACCCTGATGCTGAGAAAGATTGAAGGCAGGAGGAGAAGGGGACAAGAGAGGATGAGATGGTTAGATGGCATCACTGACTCAATTGAGACAAGTTTGAGTAAACTCTGGGAGTTGGTGATGGACAGGGAGGCCTGGCATGCTCTGGTCCACAGGGTTGCAAAGAATCGGACATGACTGAGTGACTGAACTGAACTGAGCTGAACTGAAACATCTCTCATCAGCTTCCATGGTCCAGCTCACAGCCTTCAGCCACCTCGTGATTTTGTGTCAGTTTCTGGGAGTGTATGAAGAAGCATGATGCTAATTCTAGACATTTTCTCTGCAGAACAAAACAAAAGCAGAGGTTACTCTAGGTGGGGAGTGAAGACTGTAAGCAACACCTGGACCCACTGGCATCAGGGGACTGTTTCCATGGAACCTTGGGAGCCCAGAGCTGCCTGGAGTCTGAAGGATCAGAGTAGTGTCTTGGGGACAGTCCCTCAGCTCCTGGAGAATGCGTGGCTCCCTGTCACTTTTCTCTGCAGCCACCATCGCTGATATCTTTCAGGGAGCCAAGGCAAACATTCAGCTCTTTGCCAAGTATGTAAAACCAATCCCTTCATTTCTGATGATCAGTCTGCAGACT
Source organism: Madoqua kirkii (assembly GCA_006408675.1). Lineage (NCBI taxonomy): Eukaryota > Metazoa > Chordata > Mammalia > Artiodactyla > Bovidae > Madoqua > Madoqua kirkii. Next base: position 67,621 of record SJYC01020184.1, on the reverse strand, counting down.
TTTTCCTGGAGTAGGCAGGCTGTGTACCTGGTGGAAATCGCTGTTTAATTCACTTTTTCTCCTCTGGGGAAGGGCAGCTTTGCCAAGAAGGCTACATTCTGAGCAGATTAAATTAGTTTGCACTGAAGGCAGTCAATTTCTGGGTCATTTGTTCAGGCGCCAGTGTGCGCCAAGTGGACTACTTCCCCAGGGGTGCAGGGCAGTCTTAGAAAGCTCCTTGGGGTCTGCAGACTCAGTACCTTACACGCCTAAAGACCTCATCCTGGGATGATGGGTCCCTCCAAAGGAAACATGATTTTAGCAGACTTTTGGATGAGATCCTGCCAGTTAGAAAGTTTCGAGTATTGAGAAAACTCTTCCTTATTGTAAGGGTATATATCACTCCTTTGTTGTTGTTGTTTAGTTGCTAAGTTGTGTCAACTGTTTTGTGATCCCATGGACTGTAGCCACTAGGCTACTCTGTCCATGGGATTTTCCGAGCAAGAATACGGGGGTGGGTTGCTATTTCCTTCTCCAGGGGATCTTTCTGACCCAGGATTGAACCTATGTCTCCTGCATTGTCAGACGGATTCTTTACACTACACCACCTAAGAAGCCCAGGTTGAACTGAAATGACAGTCTTTTCCTTGGATTGCAAATGGAAAAAAAGAAAAAAAAAAACAAAACAGGAAGCAAAGTTGAGTCATCTAGGCTTATATAAAAGTCAGTTCTTTACTCACTCATTTGTTCAACAGCTTGGTTTGAACTCCTAAGTGGCAGGCATAGTCAAAGTGCTGAACATGTGGTCCAAACGGAACATGGGAGGTGAACAAGGGGGGGAGGATAAGCCTCCTGAGCGTTGTCTTGTCACCTGGCCAATGACCTGCACTAGGTGAGCAGTAACTGTGTGCAGCTCTGCAGTCTGTGCCTCGCCCATACCCCTGACCTTCATTGTAGCTTTCATGAATACTTGTGACAATGCCACCGAGAAGTTTTTTCTGATACAGGAACACCCTTGACTCTCAGCTCTTTCTCAAGGCAATCTAGAGTGCCGGCAAGATCAACTCCTGGAGGCAGCCCTCAACCAATGAAGACCAATGAAGCAACGAGGCAACTGGTGGATCAATACCCTCACCATTTCACTCTCTCAGGAGTGCTTTCTGCTGCCCTTTAGTGGCCTGAAGACTTTTGCTCTTTTTCAGTCCCTAAGTTATATCGGGAGAAATATCAATAACCTCAAATATTCAGATGACACCACCCTTATGGCAGAAAGTGAAGAGGAACTGAAGAGCCTCTTGATGAAAGTGAAAGAGGAGAGTGCAGAAGTTGGCTTAAAGCTCAACATTTAGAAAACTAAGATCTTGGCATCCGGTCCCATCACTTCATGAAAAATAGATGAGGAAACAGTGGAAACAGTGGCAGACTTCATTCTGGGGGGCTCCAAAATCACTGCAGATAGTGATTGCAGCCATGAAATTAAAAGATGCTTAGTCCATGGAAGAAAAGTTATGACCAACCTAGATAGCATATTAAAAAGCAGAGACATTACTTTGCCAACAAAGGTCCATCTAGTCAAGGCTATGCTTTTTTCAGTAGTTATGTAGGGATGTGAGAGCTGGACTATAAGAAAGCTGAGCGGCAAAGAATTGATGCTTTTGAACTGTGGTGTCGGAGAAGACTCTTGAGAGTCCCTTAGACTACAGGGAGATCCAACCAGTCCTGAATGTTCATTGAGAGGACTGATGTTGAAGTTCATTGAAGCTGAAACTCCAATACTTTGGCCATCTAATGTGAAGAATCGACTCACTGGAAAAGACCCTGATGGTGGGAAAGATTGAAAGCAGGAGGAGAAGGGGACAACAGAGGATGAGATGGCTGGATGGCATCACCAACTCAATTGGCATGAGTTTGGGTAAACTCCAGGAGCTGGTGATGGACAGGGAGGCCTGGTGTGCTGCAGTCCATGGGGTCTCAAAACTGAGTGACTGAATTAAAGTTATGTCTGACTCTTGCCACCTCATGGACTGCAGCATGCCAAACTTCTCTGACCTTCACTATCTCCCAAGTTTGCTCAAACTCAAGTCCATTGAGTCAGTGATGCCATCCAACCATCTCATCCTTAGTTGCCCTCTTCACCTTCTTGCCCTCAATCTTTCCCAGCATCAGGGTCTCTTTTCCAATGAGTCAGCTCTCCACATCAAGTGGCCAAAGTTTTGGAGCTTCAGCTTCAACATCGGCCCTTCTAATGAATATTCAGGGTTGATTTCCTTTAGGATTGACTGGTTTGAGCTTCTTCTTTCCAAGAAGAAAAGTTATGACCAACCTAGATAGCATATTAAAAAGCAGAGACATTACTTTGCCAACAAAGGTCCATCTAGTCAAGGCTATGCTTTTTTCAGTAGTTATGTAGGGATGTGAGAGCTGGACTATAAGAAAGCTGAGCGGCAAAGAATTGATGCTTTTGAACTGTGGTGTCGGAGAAGACTCTTGAGAGTCCCTTAGACTACAGGGAGATCCAACCAGTCCTGAATGTTCATTGAGAGGACTGATGTTGAAGTTCATTGAAGCTGAAACTCCAATACTTTGGCCATCTAATGTGAAGAATCGACTCACTGGAAAAGACCCTGATGGTGGGAAAGATTGAAAGCAGGAGGAGAAGGGGACAACAGAGGATGAGATGGCTGGATGGCATCACCAACTCAATTGGCATGAGTTTGGGTAAACTCCAGGAGCTGGTGATGGACAGGGAGGCCTGGTGTGCTGCAGTCCATGGGGTCTCAAAACTGAGTGACTGAATTAAAGTTATGTCTGACTCTTGCCACCTCATGGACTGCAGCATGCCAAACTTCTCTGACCTTCACTATCTCCCAAGTTTGCTCAAACTCAAGTCCATTGAGTCAGTGATGCCATCCAACCATCTCATCCTTAGTTGCCCTCTTCACCTTCTTGCCCTCAATCTTTCCCAGCATCAGGGTCTCTTTTCCAATGAGTCAGCTCTCCACATCAAGTGGCCAAAGTTTTGGAGCTTCAGCTTCAACATCGGCCCTTCTAATGAATATTCAGGGTTGATTTCCTTTAGGATTGACTGGTTTGAGCTTCTTCTTTCCAAGAGACTCTCAAGAGTCTTTTCCAGCATCACAATTTGAAAGCATCAATTCTTTCACACTCAGCTTTCTTTACAGTGTAGTTCTCACATCCATACATGACTACTGGAAAAACCATAGCTTTGACTATGCGAACCTTTGTATTCAGATCTTGTCTCTGAGTCTGCCTCTAATGAGCCCAAAACAAAAGCCTGTATTACTTAGATTTTTCCAGATAGTTTCAGTTTTGACAATCTCATCCCACCAGCGTGTGCCACATCTTCTGTTTGAGAAAACCTGTTTGCCAACTTCATGGGCCACCTAAGATTTCTTGAAAAGGGTGATTTTTGTTTGCTAGGAACCAATAAATGCTCCTCATACCCAATGTTCTATCTCCATCTATAGATGCTAGAAATGAAAATAGGATAAAAAGATAATTTTCAATGTCTTTTTTATTAAGACATTCTCTTTATATTTTAATTTCTAAAAATAGAGTCTGATTTCTTTTTCTTGATGCCTAGGATGGTAGGAAGTTTTCTGCTATAAAGTTCCAGGTTCATCTCCGGCCACGTGAAGAGCACTGACTGAGACCCATCTTGCAAGATCAGCACAGCCCTCCCTCCTATTGGGGTGCTCCTCATTCTCCCAGGTGACTGTTGCCACAAGCACCAAGTTTACAGAATACCCTCAAAGGCAAAAAAAAATAAAAATTCTCAGCTTGATTGTAGACAGTCTAGAAAGAAGTGCATGTCTGGGATCCAAAACAGAAAACGCCTAAACAGTGAACTTCAGAGTTTGCTTACTGTCATGTCACTTGGCTCCCCAATGTCTTGGTTTTAGCTAGACTTGCCTCAGGCCAGTTTGAAATAAGGACATTTTGAACTATTGAATCATAGCCAAGCTGCATAAAAAAGCTGGTGAGTTGCTATTTCTCTATTTTATACAAGTGATACTGGGGGGAAAAAGTATTTTCTAGCAGCTCTATGTAACTGTAGCTCAAAGAAGTCACAAAGCTTTATGAAAAATCTAGTTAAGATATTTGGCTAAATGTCTGGTCCTCTAAGAATTCTATATATTAGGGGAAAAAAGTATAGATAAACACACACATACACACTCATGCATCCACATCAAACACCCCACCTGTCTTAACATTTTCTGAGATGCATTTATCAACCAGTTGTTTGCTACTTGGAAGAAAAGCTACAAGAAATCTAAAAAGCAGAGATACTACTTTGCTGACAAAAACCCCATAGTCAAAGCTATGGTTTTTCCCATAGTCATGTACAGATGTGAGAGTTGGCCCATAAAGAAGGCTGAGTGCTGAAGAATTGATGCTCTTGAACTGTGGTGCTGGAGAAGACTCTCAAGAGTCTCTTGGACTGCAAGGAGATTAAACCAGTTAATATTAAAGGAAATCAACCCTGAATATTCATTGGAAGGACTGTTGTTGAAGCTGAAATTCCATTACTTTGGCCACTTGATGCAAAGAGCTGACTCATTGGAAAAGACCCTGATGCTGGGAAAGACTGAGGGCATGAGGAGAAGGAGGTGACAGAGGATGAGATGGCTGGATGGCATCACCAGCTCAATGGACATGAGTTTGAGCAAACTCAGGGAGATGATGAAGAACAGGGAAGCCTGGCATGCTGCAGTCCATGGGGTTGCAAAGAGTTGACATGACTGAGTGATTAAACAACAGATTTGGAGAGCAACGAGAAACGAAAGATTCCTCTGTTGTTTAATAACATTACATCCGTATGCAAAAATCATTTACTTTTTTATCTTTATTTTATGTTGGAGGATAGCTGATTAACAATGTTGTGATAGTTTCTGGTGGGCAGCAGAGTGACTCAGTCATACATATACATGACCCTGAAACCCCTCTCCCATCCAAGCCACCATGTAACATTGAACAGAGTTCCCTGTGCTACACAGCAGCATCTTCATTTAGTATTTTAATGTCTAGGCTTCAGTTTTAAATTTTAATTGAAATGTCTTATTTCCTTCTCATCTCCAGCCTTCCTTCCAACTCCTCCTTTTCTCTTCCTTTCCCCGTTCTCTTTCTCCCTTTCATTCTTAAAATGCCTACTATACATATCTCCATTTCTAAAGTGCATCATTTATAACTTATAAAAAATTAAAAACAGAACCTGTGAGTAATGTATTCATTGTCATAATTTCATAACAGATGTGACTGTTCCAAACCACGAGACATAGCGGACTCTGCTGGCTTTCCAATCACTGTCTTAAAGTCAGCCGAACGGAACGGGGCCCTAGGATAGATGATCTTCAAGGTTAGAAACCCGCCATGCTGGTTACAAAACTGTGTGTCATAAGTAATACTGCATTTACAAATAGACGCAAGAAAGTTCAGTGCATTTTGTCTGCTCTTTGAAAGCTATTCTCTTTATTTATTAAAAGGTTTGGGTTACAGATTAGTTTTCTGCCCATATTAATGTCTCTCCTGCCTGGAAACCAAAACTGTGCTTGGAAAGAAACAGTGAATGACTGCCTTATCTCATTGCCCTTTCACGCAGCTTTAAAAATCATTCCATTTGTGAATTTGATTACTGTCTCAAGGTGGAGGGGGAGAATACTTACTAGCCAAGGAGAGGATTTGGGAAGAGACAGAATCTAATGTTTGGAGAGATGTGAAGTCTTGTGCTAGGAAAATATCAGATATGATTTGAACCTCACCTCTTAGAAAAATGGAATCCATTTTTTGAAGTACTCATTGTTTGGAACAAAGTTACATTATGAATAATTAATATTAGAAGTTGAAGCTTGTACTTTTTTGTAAGCTGTAGTTTATTAGCATACTGCTGAAGAAACACCTTGAAAGCAGAAAAAAGGGGGCTCCTCTGAACACCTCAGAGCTTCTCCAGTGGCTCAGTGGTAAAGAATCTGCCTGCAATGTATGAGACGGGGGTTTAAATCCTGGGACGAGAAGGTCCCATGGAGGAGGACACTGCAACCCACTCCAGTATTCTTGCCTGGAGAAATCCATGGACAGAGGAGCCTGGCAGGCTACTGTCCATGGGATTGGGAAGAGTCAGACAGAACTGAAGCAACTTAGCAGGCAGGCTCTGAATACCTAGCTGCAGGTTTTCCTTTCCAGGGGCCAGCTGATTCACTGAGCATCTGAGTCACTCAGCCTGCCTCCCAGCACTCGCCTGCTCAGAAGCAGAGGTCAGGGCTCCAAGAAGGCACTGCAGCTTCCTCCCCTGGGAAAGTTGCACTCAGGGCTGGGGCCTGAAGGTGGCTTTGTGTTCTCTGCTTGTCTTTCTTCCTTCACTCTCTCTCTTTTTGTCCTTTCCTTTCTCATGTCCATGGGATTGGGAAGAGTCAGACAGAACTGAAGCAACTTAGCAGGCAGGCTCTGAATACCTAGCTGCAGGTTTTCCTTTCCAGGGGCCAGCTGATTCACTGAGCATCTGAGTCACTCAGCCTGCCTCCCAGCACTCGCCTGCTCAGAAGCAGAGGTCAGGGCTCCAAGAAGGCACTGCAGCTTCCTCCCCTGGGAAAGTTGCACTCAGGGCTGGGGCCTGAAGGTGGCTTTGTGTTCTCTGCTTGTCTTTCTTCCTTCACTCTCTCTCTTTTTGTCCTTTCCTTTCTCTCGCTTTTTCCTTTATTTTAAATTCTCTTCAAATTACTATCAGTTAATACTTAAGAATCACTTAACACACTGCATTGGAGAAGGAAATGGCAACCCACTGCTGTGTTCTTGCCTGGAGAATCCCAGGGACAGAGAGGCCTGGTAGGAGGCCATCTATGGAGTGGCACAGAATGGGATACAACTGAAGCGACTTAGCAGCAGCAGCAGCAGCAGCACAGTCAGAGTCTTTTATTTTCATGTATCGATCATATATCTGGTCCCATCACTTCATGGCAAATAGATGTGGAAACAATGGAAACAGAGAGAGAATTTATTTTCTTGGGCTCCAAAATCACTGCAGATGGTGACTGTAGCCATGAAATTAAAAGACGCTTGCTCCTTGGAAGAAAAGCTATGACCAACTTAGACATCATATTAAAAAGCAGAGACATTACTTTACTAACAAAGGTCCATCTAGTCAAAGCAATGGTTTGACTAGTCATGTATGGATGTGAGACCTGGACTATAAAGAAAGCTGAGCACTGAAGAACTGATGCTTCTGAACTGTGATGTTGGAGAAGACTCTAGAGAGTCCCTTGGACTGCAAGGAGATCCAACCAGTCCATCCTAAAGGAAATCAGTCCTGAATATTCATTGGAAGGACTGATGTTGAAGCTGAAACTCCAATACTTTGGACACCTGATGTGAAGAGCTGACTCTTAGAAAAGACCCTGATACTGGGAAAGACTGAAGGCAGGAACAGAAGGGGGTGACAGAGGATGAGATGCTTGGATGGTATCACCAACTTGATGGATATGAGTTTGAGCAAGCTTTGGGAGATGGTGAAGAAACTGGAAAGCCTGACATGCCGCAGTCAATGGGGTCGCAAAGAGTCGGACATGACTGAGTGACTGAAAGGAATTGAACTGATAATTCAAGTAGAGCTAGGATTAAAATGAACAAAATTAAAAGCCACTCAGTTTAAAAAATTATCAAAGCTTTGCAGGAAGTTGTATTTATGATATATATTTTATCATATTATCTTGTTTTATGGTTTTGTCACTTTACTGTATTCAACAATGACAATAAATTTTAATGTTGTAATTTACATTTCTTCAGTTCAGTTCAGTTCAGCTTAGTTCAGTCGCTCAGTCATGTCCAACTCTTTGCGACCCCGTGGACTGTGGCACGCCAGGCCTCCCTGTCCATCACCAACTCCTGTTTACTCAAACTCATGTCTATCGAGTTGATGATGCCATCTAGCCATCTCATCCTCTGTTGTCCCCTTCTCCTGGCTCCAATCCCTTCCAGCACCAGGATCTTTTCCAGTGAGTGAAATCTTCACATGTACCCTGATACTGGGAAAGACTGAAGGCAGGAACAGAAGGGGGTGACAGAGGATGAGATGCTTGGATGGTATCACCAACTTGATGGATATGAGTTTGAGCAAGCTTTGGGAGATGGTGAAGAAACTGGAAAGCCTGACATGCCGCAGTCAATGGGGTCGCAAAGAGTCGGACATGACTGAGTGACTGAAAGGAATTGAACTGATAATTCAAGTAGAGCTAGGATTAAAATGAACAAAATTAAAAGCCACTCAGTTTAAAAAATTATCAAAGCTTTGCAGGAAGTTGTATTTATGATATATATTTTATCATATTATCTTGTTTTATGGTTTTGTCACTTTACTGTATTCAACAATGACAATAAATTTTAATGTTGTAATTTACATTTCTTCAGTTCAGTTCAGTTCAGCTTAGTTCAGTCGCTCAGTCATGTCCAACTCTTTGCGACCCCGTGGACTGTGGCACGCCAGGCCTCCCTGTCCATCACCAACTCCTGTTTACTCAAACTCATGTCTATCGAGTTGATGATGCCATCTAGCCATCTCATCCTCTGTTGTCCCCTTCTCCTGGCTCCAATCCCTTCCAGCACCAGGATCTTTTCCAGTGAGTGAAATCTTCACATGAGGTGGCCAAAGTCTTGAAATTTCAGCTTCAGAATCAGTCCTTCCAAAGAACACCCAGAACTGATCTCCTTTACTATTAGTTTTATTTAAATTAAATAGACAATCATTATTATCTTTAGTTGAGATCACTTAATTTTTTTTGCTGTAGATCTCCACTGTATATATATTCCTTGATGCACATCTGAATATGACTATATCTAGGACATTTAAGCAGGCCAGGCTGGCCAGTAGGTATGCATATTTTCAACTGAAGGAGAAATGACACATGGTTTTCCAGATTGGCTAGTGCAAGTCCACCCTACAAAGAGTGTGAAAGTGTTCTGTTAACTCCACATCCTGCCCAACATTAAGTCTTGATTGGAGTTTTAAATTTGGGGTTTTTAAATCTGGTGGCTGTGAGATGGCACCTCACTGCTCTCGTTTTTATTTTCCTGTTTGCTAACATCACTGATCATCTTTCTCTCTTCTTTGAACAATTCATTCACAGTTTGAGCCAATTTAAAAATTTTAACATAGCCCAATGAGGAGAGATAAGAAAGCCTTCCTCAGCGATCAATGCAAAGAAATAGAGGAAAACAACAGAATGGGAAAGAGTAGAGATGTCTTCAAGACAATTAGAGATACCAAGGGAACATTTCATGCAAAGATGGGTTCAATAAAGGACAGAAATGGTACGAACCTTGCATAAGCAGAAGATATTAAGAGGTGGCAAGAATACACAGAAGAGCTGTACAAAAGAAAGCTTCATGACCAAGATAATCACGATGGTGTGATCACTCACCTAGAGCCAGACATCCTGGAATGTGAAGTGAAGTGGGCCTTAGAAAGTGTCACTACGAACAAAGCTAGTGGAGGTGATGGAATTCCAGTTGAGCTATTTCAAATCCTGAAAGATGATGCTGTGAAAGTGCTGCACTCAATATGCCAGCAAATTTGGAAAACTCAGCAGTGGCCACAGGACTGGAAAAGTTCAGTTTTCATTCCAATCCCAAAGAAAGGCAATACAAAAGAATGCTCAAATATTCACACAGTTGCACTCATCTCACATGCTGGTAAAGTAATGCTCAAAATCCTCCAAGCCAGGCTCCAGCAATACGTGAACCGTGAACTTCCAGATGTTCAAGCTAATTTTAGAAAAGACAGAGGAACCAAAGATCAAATTGCCAACATCCCTGGATCATCAAAAAAGCAAGAGAGTTCCAGAAAAACATCTATTTCTGCTTTATTGACTATGCCAAAGACTTTGACTGTGTGGATCACAATAAACTGTGGTCCTTAGAAAGCATCACTATGAACAAAGCTAGTGGAGGTGATGGAATTCCAGTTGAGCTGTTTCAAATCCTGAAAGATGATGCTGTGAAAGTGCTGCACTCAATATGCCAGCAAATTTGGAAAACTCAGCAGTGGCCACAGGACTGGAAAAGTTCAGTTTTCATTCCAATCCCAAAGAAAGGCAATACAAAAGAATGCTCAAATATTCACACAGTTGCACTCATCTCACATGCTGGTAAAGTAATGCTCAAAATCCTCCAAGCCAGGCTCCAGCAATACGTGAACCGTGAACTTCCAGATGTTCAAGCTAATTTTAGAAAAGACAGAGGAACCAAAGATCAAATTGCCAACATCCCTGGATCATCAAAAAAGCAAGAGAGTTCCAGAAAAACATCTATTTCTGCTTTATTGACTATGCCAAAGACTTTGACTGTGTGGATCACAATAAACTGTGGAAAATTCTGAGAGAGATGGGAATACCAGATACCAGACCACCTGATTGCCTCTTGAGAAGCTTATATGCAGGTCAGGAAGCAACAGTCAGAACTGGACAAGGAACAATAGACTGGTTCCAAATAGAAAAAGGAGTATGTCAAGGCTGTATATTGTCACCCTCCTTAGTTATTTATATGCAGGGTACATCATGAGGAACCCTGGGCTGGAAGAAGCACAAGCTGGCATAAAGATTCCTGGGAGATATATCAATAACTTTAACCTCAGATATGCAGATGACACCACTCTTATGGCAGAAAGTGAAGAGGAACTAAAAAGCCTCTTGATGAAAGTAAAAGAAGAGAGTGAAAAAGTTGGCTTAAGCTCAACATTCAGAAAAAGAAGACCATGGCCTCTGGTCCCATTACATCATGGTAAATAGATGGGGAAACAGTGGAAACAGTGGCAGACTTTATTTTGGGGGGCTCCAGAATCACTGCAGATGGTGACTGTAGTCATGAAATTAAAAGATGCTTACTCCTTGGAAGTAAAGTTATGACCAACCTAGATATCATATTGAAAAGCAGAGACATTACTTTGCCAACCAAGGTCAGTCCAGTCAAGGCTGTGGTTTTTCCAGTGGTCATGCATGGATTTGAGAGTTGGACTGTGAAGAAAGCTGAGTGCCGAAGAATTGATGCTTTTGAACTGTGGTGTTGGAGAAGACTCTTGAGAGTCCCTTGGACTGTAAGGAGATCCAACCAGTCCATTCTAAAGCAGATCAGTTCTGGGTGTTCTTTGGAAGAACTGATTCTGAAGCTGAAATTCCAAGACTTTGACCACCTCATGTGAAGAGTTCACTCACTGGAGAAGACCCTGGTGCTGGGAGGGATTGGAGGCAGGAGGAGAAGGGGACAACAGAGAATGAGATGGCTGGGTGGCATCACCGACTCAAAGGCCATGAATTTGAGTGAATTCCCAGAGTTGGTGATGGACAGGGAGGCCTGGCGTGCTGTGAATCATGGGGTCACAAAGAGTCGGACACAACTGAGCGACTGAACTGAACTGACTGAATGTAGCGATATTTCCCTTTTAAATTTATGATACTTGCTTATTTTGTTTTCCTTTCAGTGAGATTACCAAAAGAGTTTCTTTTACGTCTTCTGTAAATTTATGCTTTTGCCTTTCACATTGAAGTTTTAAATCTCTTGGAGTCACTTCTGTCCTATGAAAAATAAGATTCAATTTTCATTGTTTCCATGTGGATAATCACTTGACACGGCTCCATTTGTCGAAGAGTCCATTCTTTGCCTGTTGATTTGCAAAGCCAGCTCTGCAGTAACTCATGTTTTCACATGCGGGTTCCTGGGCTTGATTTTTCCCCCCATTCTATGATTTTTTCCTGTGCAAATACCACTTAGATTTATTTAAAAAATAAATTTCTTTTATTTGGTTGCACTGGGTCTTAGTTGCAGCACGGGGGATCTGTAATCTTCACTGCCACACGTGAACTCTTAATTGCAGCATGTGGGAGCTAGTTCTGTAACCAGGCATCAAATCTGGGTGCCCTGCTTTGGAAGCATGGAGTCTCAGGCACTGGACCACCAGGGAAATCTCCCACTCAATCTAAACTGTTATAAGTTCGAATATTCAGTAGAGCAATCTCCTACCTTATTCTTTGCTCTCAGAGGTGTCTTGTAATTTTTTTTATTCTCCACTTCAGAATCACCTTGTCAAGTTCCAGCAAAAGAATCACTCCTCCACTTCCAAAAAAAGAAAAATCATTTGCATTTTGATTGCAATACACTGAATCTATAGACTGTAGAGGTAAAAACTAATATGATTGTGTTAATCATCTCAACTTACCAACATGAACTATAGCTCTATTTTGGTCTGCTTTAACATGTCTCAGTAGTGTTTTATGCTGTTTTCATTAAGTTCTTTCACATCTTTTGTTAGGTTTGTTTCTATATGTCGTTTTTGTTCTTCAGTTGCGAAGTTGCGTCTGACTCTGCAACCCTCTGGACTGTGGCCCGCCAGGCTCCTCTGTTCGTGGGATTCTCCAGGCAAGAATACTGGAGTGGGTTGCCATGCATTCTTCCCAACCCAGTTATCTAACCCATGTCTCTTGAGTCTCCTGTATAGGCAGCATATTCTATACCACTCTGCCACCTGACTCCTGTACCCATGAGCTTGCACAAAACAAAAACTAAAACAAGGCTCAAAAAAAAAAAAAAAAAGAACGCACACATGCCCTCAACACAAAAATCTAATTCTCAGCTCTGTTACCCCTCAGCTTCCACATTTGTGTAGCATTTTACTGAGGATTCCTTCACACTTGCTGGCTCATCAGTACGAAACATTTATCTCTGTGTCATTTGCAGAATATAGGGTTCTTCTGGGCACAAGGATCCATGCCAGGCTATCAGTGTGTGTTAGTTGATCAGCTGTGTTTGACTCTGTCCATGGAATTCTCCAGGCAAGAATACTGGAGTGTGTTGCCATTTCCTACTCCAGGGGATCTTCCCCACCCAGGGACTGAACCCAGGTCTCCTGCATTGCAGGCAGATTCTTCACCATCTGAGCCATTGCCTTTAGTAAAACCAACCAAAGCTTAGTACACATTGAGGGTTTATCTTATGCCAGAAGTTGGCTCTGTGGACTAACTCACGTATGTGTCACACCAGCCACTGGAGACAGTGGAATTGTTTTAGCTATTTCACAACTGAGTTTATAAATGCTCATATGAAAGCATCTCATCATGGGGACTCCTCTGGTGGCCCAGTGGGTAAGACATCATGCTTCCACTGCAGGAAGCCTACCTTGCTTGGGGAACTAAGATCCCATGTGCTACATGCAGCAGCCAAAAGAGGAAAAAAAGAAAAAAAAAAACCCACTGTGAATTAACAAAAAGTGGGTTCCCATCACGAGGTCAGTTCAACTCCATAATAAGTCTGGAAAATATGACTCTTGGACACAATTCTCTGTTCAGAATTCTCTTCTACATCAGCACACAGAGAGCAGCCTGAGGTTGAGTTGAAATCTTGGGAGAGTGTCACCTGGGAGTGATTTCATAGTGTGCACTCATTTGAGATAATTATTTGACTAGATGGAAGAGAAAGACAGTCTCTGAGTAAATAACAAGAAACAAACATCACATCTCGGAAGGAGCCTTCCAAGATCTGTTCATAGCCCTCAGATGGAAGGCCTTTAGATTGTTTTGTTATACAGGGAGTTGTCTGATCAAGTGTGTCCCTGGCCAATGGAAAGATTTAGTCTCCAAATGTCTCTGTTATGAAAATTTTTCCAGTTAAGCTTTGCTGGAAAACTCACCATAGATATTTTTGTTTCATCATTTTTTTTACAGCATTGGATGACTCTTCATTAAAGATGTTTTTGTCCCTTTAAGAATATCTCTGAAAAGCAAAACAAAGACACAAATATGTCTCTGAGAATTCTGTAAACTATCAGGAGCAAACAATCCCTTCACAGAGACACCGGATTGGACCATGTAAACAGGCATGATTAGTTTTCTTTTTTAGGGCTGTTTTCTGTAGAACCTTATTCTAGAAACAAAAATTTCAAGTAAAATATGACACATTTGCTCTGTTTACTATTCCTTAAGGCATTTCAAGTCCAGCTATGATTTGACAAATTTTTAGACTTCACAAATAGATTTCTTTGTGGGACTCTGAGGATTCAAATGTTGTCAAAAGCTTCATTGGGATAAAGCTATTTTTCATTTCACTAGTGATGTGACACAGGAATGAAACATGCCTTGCTTTTCTGACAGTCATTTTATATATTCAATAGAAGTTGCATTCAGTACATACGCTGCAGTGCAGTTTAAATTTCTATGTGCGTAGCCTGTGAAGTATGTGTCCCTTCCATATTGGGATGAGTACATTTTAGCTCAAAGATAAAGCAACATTTTCACTTCCTTCTCTTCTCTATTTTGTGTCATGTCATTGTTACAGTCAACACAAGCCAATTTTTTATAAGAAAAAAAAATTCAGGCATGGAATTTTTCAGGAAGGTGAAAAACAATATGTGACTGGATTCACTCATGCATGAGGTTAGAAAGTGACCTCAATACTAAATGCAAGCATTTTCAAGGATATACTTTCTCATGCTTTCTCACCCTGCTTTCATTTGAAGGAAAACTGACCACTTGGATGGCCTTCTAACTATAACCTCACAGCTCATTCCCTTTATGGCAAGGCAGAACCCTGGCACTTGGAGGATGGTGAGACTTTAAGAGCTTGGCTTCCATGCTTACCTGGTAAACGAATCAAATGGAGGTCAGTTTCGAGATCATTGGGAACCCTTGGAATCATTTCACCTGTTCATCTTCCATGCATGGTATGTTTTGGTTATTTATTACATTGTAGGTGGGAGCCACTTGAACTCCCTTCAGGAGTGTAAATATGTTCACACACACACACACACACACACACACACACACACATACACAGAGCTGCATTTATATTACATAGTTGCATTTGAATCCAACAGGACAGCAGGCTCAAAGAAGTACAGCCAAAATAATTTTTTCAGTTAGAATTCTTATAGTTTGATAAGAATTTTAAAACATTTTTCAATTATGGTAAAATAAATCACAACATAAAATTTAGCTCTTAACCATTTCTAAGTGTACTATAGCTCAGTGGCATTAAGTACATTCACATTGGTGGGTAACCATCACCATTTGCTAATTATTTTTTTGTTTGGTCCTTTTTTGTTATTTGTAGTTGATGTTATTTTCCTTTAAACTTTTAAGGACTTGGGTCTTTTTTTGTAGGAAGTTTGCCAAAGGAAGTATCTTCAAGAAAACAAAGAGATCTCGGGACTTCCCTGGTAGTCCAGTGGTTAAGGCCCTCTGCTTCCAATGCAGGGGGTCTGGGTTCCATCCCTGGTAGCAGATGCAGCCAAAAAGAGAAAACGAAAATGAAAAGATTATGTGCAAATTCTGGGTTGCAATGTGTGCTGTCTTGGATCTATAAAGAGGATCCCACTGAACCATCAACAGAGTTAATGTTCTAAGTTGTTTTCCAGAAACAGTGAAAATTTTGATTAATTCCCATTGGAACTAGTAGCATGAGTTCTTTAAATGGTCCGCTGGAATTTGGGGCTTTCAGTTGCTGCCATTATGGGACAAAATCCAGGCCTTCTCCGAAAACCCATTGGGAGACCTTTGCACCAGGGCACTCTGAATGGTTGTGGGTGAGTTGTCATCTTTGCTAGAAAGATGCTGAGGGAAGTCTTATTGGTCTAGTCTTCAATAGATGGCTGTGAGTGCCCTCTCCCAAAAGCTGAGGGTTAAAGGAAGGCAAATTCTCTTTGGGGAAAAAGGAGTTGTGGGGTTGGGGGAGTTGTGTTTAGCATCAAGACTGCTTGAATGATTGGTCACCCCCTTCCCAAGGGATAACAGGAGTCTAGAAAGAGCAGAGTGCAGATTAAAGCAGGTTTTCCAGATTAGCTTAGGAGTCAGTCTTTACTGGAAAAAAAAAAAAAAAGGAGAAAGGGTAATGGGAGAAGGGGGCCCTGTTCTTCCCCTAAAGAAAGCAGCCCACTCCCCAAGCAACAGCCAGACAAGGGTTTTGATACCACGTGAAATCACAGAGCCTAGAGCTATACAGAAGTGTAGAGGTGGTTGCTAAGGCCTGGGAGACGTTGCTAAGGCTTCTCTCTTTTTGAAGCCGTAAAGGAGGAGAAGGAGGCCTCATAATGCTGGGGGATTAGTGAGCAAAGTACCAAGCTCTGGCTCACAGCCGAGATGCTCAGGTGGTAACACACACATCCCTGGAGGAAGCAGGAGAAAGATTCACATCATGTAGTTCGTCGAATGACTTAAAAAAACCCTTCGATGGTTTCCAGCTGCTTCAGAAATAAAATCCAAATTCTCGATCGTGGCCTCTGGGCTAAGCAGGAGTGGCTCTAACCTTCCTCCAAACTCCTCCCTCTCCTCTCTGAGTGTCTGGAGAGCCTCGTGTTCACCCTGCCTGCTGTCCCCACCCCTCTTCCCATCCAGTATCTCTACCTCTTCTTCTCCAGTACCAGCTCTCCCGGCTGCCTTGCCCCGGATGCGGAGCAACCGACATCCTTGTTCTGGGCTTGTCACCTCTCCCAGAAGGTTCCTCTCCCCCCAGTGAAAGTGTTAGTTGCTCAATTGTATCTGACATTTTGCGACCCATGGACTGTAGCCAGCCAGGCTCCTCTGTCCATGGGATTTCCCAGACAAGAATACTAGAGTGGGTTGCCATGCCTTCCTCCAGGGGATCTTCCCGACCCAGGGATCAAACCTAGCTCTCCTGCATTGCAGGCAGGCTCTTTACCATCTGAGCCACCAGGGGAGCCTTACTCTCTCATCACTCAGCATTTGGTACAACCTGGGATTATTTGGTTTCTTCATTCATTTGCTATTTTCCCCTCTTAGAATAGTTATCCATAACCAACAGGGATCTACTATAGAGCACAAGGAACTCTGCTCAGTGTTATGTGGCACCCTGGATGGGAGGGGAGTTTTGGGGGAGAATGGATACATGTATTTATATAGTTGAGTCCTTTACCTGTTCACCTGAAACTATCACAACATTTTAATCAGCGATCAGTTCAGTTCAGTTCAGTTCAGTTGCTCAGTCATGTCTGACTCTTTGTGACCCCATGAATCGCAGCACGCCAGGCCTCCCTGTCCATCACCAACTCCTGGAGTTCACTCAAACGCATGTCCATCGAGTTGGTGATGACATCCAGCCATCTCATCCTCTGTTGTCCCCTTCTCCTCCTGCCCCCAATCCCTCTCAGCATCAGAGTCTTTTTCAATGAGTCAACTCTTCACGTGAGGTGGCCAAAGTACTGGAGCTTCAGCTTTAGCATCGTTCCCTCCAAAGAACACCCAGGGCTGATCTCCTTCAGAATGGACTGGTTGGATCTCCTTGCAGTCCAAGGGACTCTCAAGAGTCTTCTCCAACACTACAGTTCAAAAGCATCAATTCTTTGGCACTCAGCCTTCTTCACAGTCCAACTCTCACATCCATACATGACCACTGGAAAAACCATAGCCTTGACTAGATGGACTTCTGTTGGCAAAGCAATGTCTCTGCTTTTCAATATGCTATCTAAGTTGGTCATAACTTTTCTTCCAAAGAGTAAGCGTCTTCTAATTTCATGGGTGCAATCACCATCTGCAGTGATTTTTGGAGCCCCCCAAAATAAAGTCTGCCACTGTTTCCACTGTTCCCCCATCTATTTCCCATGAAGTGATGGGACCAGATGTCATGATCTTCATTTTCTGAATGTTGAGCTTTAAGCCAACTGTTTTACTCTCTTCTTTCACTTTCATCACGAGGCTTTTTAGTTCCTCTTCACTTTCTGCCTAAGGGTGGTGTCATCTGCATATCTGAGGTTATTGATATTTCTCCCGGCAATCTTGATTCCAGCTATACCTCAATACAAAATAAAAAGTATTCTTTTAAAAAAGAATAGTTGTCCATTTATATGGTTATCCTCTCAAGCAATATTTGTTGAGCCTAACTTGAGCCTAACTTGAGCCTAGAACAATACTAGCTTTTAGAGTTTATCAGTGAACAAAACAAACATTCCCACCCTTAGGGACCCTGCAGGAGATAAAGGACCTCAAGAAATCAGTGAAGCATCAGTGAAGTGTGTGTATCAGATGGTGAGGTTTGCTTGGACATTATTAATGCCAGGAAGGCCAGTGCCCAGGGTTGGGGAGGGACTCCCTTTTGAGTAGAATCTGTACTATTTCAGGCATGGTATGCAGCCCTGGGTAGCTGTTCCACACGTGTGGGTGGGAGCCAGGGAAAGGGAAGAAAAAAGCAACATCAACCTGAGAGTTTTTTAAAATTGCTATCACACCTACAATTACGGTCCCATCCTAAAGTACGCTAGAGGGGAATTTACTGAGAAGCACGACCTTAAACGTCTTGGCTTTTAAATTCCCTCTCTGCACCAGAAAGACAATGATCCGTGTGCTGTTTCTCTGCTTTAGCGCAGTGTTTCCTTGGTTTCATGACAGCATTGATGGAAATGGCAACCCACTCCAGTATTCTTGCCTGGAGAATCCCACGGACAAAGGGGCCTGGTGAGCTACAGTCCATGGGGTCACAAGAGTCGGACACCGCTGAGCGACTAAACCACCATCACCCACATTGACTGCAAAGCTTGCCAGATAATATATTAAGGTTAAATACTCATGTCACATCTAAGATGCATCTTGAGTTAAGACCCGTTAAAATGTTGGAAAATGTTCATATTTTAATGAAGGAACTTTTAAAATTGTACCTCTACAAGTGATCAGTGGGGAAACCATGATTTTAATTTGGATTTTGGCCAAAGCATTTACCTTGTAATTCAATCCACCAGAAACTCTTGTTGCCTACAGGCAGTAAATAGTCATTACAGGAAAAAGCGCTTAAAGAGGGAGAGACAGCCTTGGTGGTTCATATGAAAACCCAGAGACACGCTAGCAGCAGATGGTGAAGTCCCCAGTACTATAAGTCAGCGGTATGCAGGAACCCCATCATTAGAACATAAAGTGAAGTTTTCTTGTGGAAGAGAGTTTTCGATATTAAATTACAGAGTGGAACTTACTGAGAGTGATGCCCATTATAGAAAAATCCTAGTTTATTTTGCATCTAAAATGTCCTATTTGCATTTAAAAACCAGTGTAATAATCTCCAGAAATGTGTGGATAGATAAGCCAATAGCTTTGATTCTCTTTCTCTGCCAAATGCCACACTGTTAGTGTGGCAGACTTGTTAAGGAAGTGATAAAATTTGATGTTGGAATAACACATCCTGGGGAACAAAAAGTGAACGGACCACAAAATGTATCTAGTGATCGTTGTTTAGAGTGGGAACTTCTTACTATCATCTTTAGGAGGATCTGCACCCTGTTTGTGTCTCCTGCAGGTTGGTTGCACTGAATGTTGCTTTTCATATGCATTGGGATTAGCCTAGAAGTCTTTAATCACAATGGAATTCAGCTACGCTATTCCTTGGACTTCTTAATGACTCACGTTAAACAGAGAAGGCTATTAATCATTCAGTTAATCCCTCTCTGTGGTAAAATGGTCTTTGGATCCTTCAGTCCAGGTCAGTTCAGTCGTTCAGTTGTGTCCGTCTCTTTGCGACCCCAAGGACTGTAGCCCACCAGGCTCATTTTCCAGGCAATAGTACTGGAGTGGATTGCCATTTCCTTCTCCAGGGGATGGACCGGATGCCATATGTTACCAAAAAAATGCACAACGTGAGAGTTGCAAGTTAAGTTTTTTGGGGGGCAATGTGGGGACTGCTGCCCAGGAGATAACACCTCTGATAGCTCTGAGAAACTGCTCCACAGAGTGGGGGGAAGGACAGTATAGATGTGGTTTTGGTAAAGGGGGAGTACGTGTACTCAAGCACACATTTTTTGGAGAAAGTTTCTGCTGGGCTCGTGGAGGTCAGCAGTTTCAGTGACACATGATTTAATCCTTGCTGAGGTAGGTGGCCAGTTTCTGTTTAACATTCATACATTTTAGCTAGACTTCTTTAGACATAATTAGCAAATAATTAGACATTATTAGCAAACAAATGGGCTCCCCTGGTGGCTCAGAGGGTAAAGCATTTGCCTGTGATGCGAGATCCCCTGGAGAAGGAAATGGCAACCCACTCTAGTATTCTTGCCTGGAGAAACCCACGGACAGAGGAGCCTGGTGGGCTACAGTCCATGGGGTTGCAAAGAGTTGGACACGACTGAGCGACTACACCTACTTAGCAAACAAATGATAACTCTTTTTTTTTTTTTTAAAGGAATCATTCATGTATAGCCTAAGTTTCAAGAATGGATTTCTAAATTTAATATTATTATTTGCAGCAAGACTTCTGACCTAAGAGTTTGACCTAACAGTCCTCAAAAATGACCAGAGATACCCTTCTGTTAACTTTACAGGCTGAAAGGAGCATTCAGATTTCCCCACCTACCCAACCAGTCAATAATGTTTTAATAACTTAGGTGAGGGTCAGAAATCATTTGTGATGTGTCCAAAATATTTTATTGCTAAGTTGAAATAGGATCATACTTTTCACAGCCTTGCAGGCCACCTCTTGACATTGCAGGCCACCTCTTGACCTTGCAGGCCACCTCTTGACCTTGCAGGCCACCTCTTGACCTTGCAGGCCACCTCTTGATCTTGCAGGCCACACCAACTGCCTCTCGCAGGTGCTCACCTGCCCTGGGCCCACTGGAAGCTGCAATGCAGGATGCCAGGAGGGTCCCCCTCTGTGTTTGCCCCTGTGTGGTCCAGAATCTGGGGGATGTGCGATGGAACCCAGCCTCTATTTCCTGCAGAAGACAGTTCTAAGATGCAGCTCTCAAAGCTCCTCAGAAGCTCTGGGCTTCACAGGACGTCAGCAGCCGTAGCAGAGGCCCTTGGAGGACATATTCTTGCATTTACACCTTCTCCTTCTCTGCTTGGTGTCCCCTTGTGCCACATGCCCTCCAGAGAAACAAACACTCCACACACAAGCCTCTGTCCCAGGCTTTGCTGTGTGAAGGCACCCAGAGGGCACAGCATTATTTAGTCTGTATCTTTCTACAGGAGCAAATATTTCATTTTCTGTTCAAAGCCAAAACGGATGCAGTCCTGATAGAAAATCACTAAGCCAATATATATAGCCTGGGAAAAGTTACGAGCAGCCTTAAGAATCAGAAAATAGAGGCCCAGAGGCAGACTCAGCTCTCATTTGTCTGGTGACTGTGCACCAGGCCTCTGCCAGCACCAGGGTCTCTGCCGTGGTGAGTGCACAAGGGAGCAAGAGGGTGCAGCCTTGGCTGCCATCCAGGGTGCATCTCTGTGTAGGACGCACGTATTGGATGGAGAGTCAGAACCAAGACTAGAGTTTAACTTCTAGGTCATGTGATCTTATTATTGTTACTGGTGTTGGATACCCTACTCCAACAGAATGATGGTTCCTCATAACATGGAGAGCAGTCATCTTGTTGTGTTTGTGTAAGATCCTACTGTGAGGCTGAGAAGCTGTGTTAACATTCCTGTGTAAACCCTTCAGGCCCCACATCCTTTCCAGCTATCCTCATCACGATGGTCCATCCCACCTCTCAGCCGTGAGCTGAAGCCATGGACTGGGCTGGGTGGACATTTCCATGGAAGCCAGTAGGTGGTGCTGAGATGGCATGGGACCCTGGGCTAAATTCGAGTTTAGCACTTCCTATGTACCAGAAATGAAACGTGAATCTTCCCTCAAACGTTGAGCATGGAGTGGATTTTGTAACCCCTGGCATTTTGCAATCAAAATCTCCAGGTCCCTTGTCTTGAACTCATTTCTGGCTTGAATCATCCCAAAAGTTCAACATAGTTTCCATGTTCTTTGATAACCTACTAAGCCAGAGGTCTTAACTCACCTCTGCGTGGTCCAGACCTAGCAATCTAGTTGGAGCTTAGAAAAGCTTCTGAAATGAACACAGCATCCACACAGATGAATCATCTGTAGATGAGTCAGGCAAGGCGCTCAGGGGCAAGTGGCTTCTTCAAGGCCACACCAGTAGGCTGAACCGGCTCCTGACCTGGCTTAGGGCCTTGATGTCCCTTCTGTTGTCCATCTACCTGGATGCCAACTCCAAGAAGCACTGGATTATTTTTTTTCAAATCCTAAATTTTTTGTTTTGTTTTTGGATTTAGCCAATTAATGGAGCTTCCCAGATAACTCAGTGGTAAAGAAGCGGACTGCCAATGCAAGAGATGTGGGTTTGATCTCTGGGTTGGGAAGATCCCCTGGAGAAGGAAATGGCAACGGCTCCAGTATTCTTGCCTGGAGAACCAATGGATAGAGGAGCCCGGTGGGCTGTAGGCCATGGGGTACAAAGAGTTAGACATGACTTAGTGACTAAACAGCAACAATAACAATAACAAAGCCAATTAAAAATGTTGTGGGAATTTCAGGTGAACAGGGAAGGGTCTCAGCCATACATATACATGTATCCATTCTCCTCCAAATCCCCTTCCCATCCAGGCTGGTATATAACATTGAGTAGAGTTCCCTGTGCTATCCAGTAAGTCCTTGTTGGTGATCCATTTTGAATAGAGCCGTGTGTACATGTCCATCTCAGACTCCCTAACTAGCCCATCCCCTTGGCAACCACAAGTTCATTTTCTAAGTCTCTTTTGGAAGAAGTACTGGATTATTCTCTACACTTTATTATTGCTTACAAAACAGTTTTTAGCATATGCATTTAACATATAAATCGATGAGAAATTTTGATTCCATCTACAGAGAAATTCAACTCTGAGGCATAACTGTTTATTAATATGTATATGCCATATTTAATTAAAAAAGAAATCTTCATGTCAAGGTTCAAAAACTTCAATTTCCATCTAGTTCAGATTATTCAGTGAGGCATCATTACACACAGCAGGGGAATTGTATGACAGTAAAACTTCATTTATCCAAAATTAGTGGGGGTACAAGAAGCCGACTTCACTACACTATATAAGAAGCCAATTCGAAATGTGAAGTTACCAAACTTTCCTTTTACAGCCCTCAAAATATTTTTGGAAAGTGCTTACCATCTGGATGGATAATTTCTTAAATGTAGTATCAATGTCTCATCGGGAAAAATATGGCATGTAACCCTGGAATGTGAAGTCAAGTGGGCCTTAGAAAGCATCACTACGATCAAAGCAAGTGGAGGTGATGGAATTCCAGTAGAGCTATTTCAAATCCTGAAAGATGATGCTATGAAAGTGCTCACTCAATATGCCAGCAAATTTGGAAAACAGCAGTGGCCACAGGACTGGAAAAGGTCAGTTTTCATTCTAATTCCAAAGAAAGGCAATGCCAAAGAATGCTCAAACTACCACACAATTGCACTCATCTCACATGCTAGTAGAGTAATGCTCAAAATTCTCCAAGTCAGGCTTCAGCAATACGTGAACTTTGAACTTCCTGATGTTCAAGCTGGTTTTAGAAAAGGCAGAGGAACCAGAGATCAAATTGCCAACATCCACTGGATCATGGAAAAAGCAAGAGAGTTTCAGAAAAAACATCTATTTCTGCTTTATTGACTATGCCAAAGCCTTTGACTGTGTGGATCACAATGAACTGTGGAAAATTCTGAAAGAGATGGAAATACCAGACCACCCGACCTGCCTCTTGAGAAATCTGTATGCAGGTCAAGAAGCAACAGCTAGAACTGGACATGGAACAACAGACTGGTTCCAAATAGGAAAAGGAGTACATCAAGGCTATATATTGTCACCCTGCTTATTTAACTTATATGTAGAGTACATCATGAGAAAAGCTGGGCTGGAAGAAACACAATCTGGGATCAAGATTGCCGGGAGAAATATCAATAACCTCAGATATGCAGATGATACCATCCTTATGGCAGAAAGTGAAGAGGAGCTAAAAAGCCTCTTGATGAAAGTAAAAGAGGAGAATGAAAAACTTGGCTTAAAGCTCACCATTCAGAAAACAAAGATCATGGCATCTGGTCCCATCACTTCATGGGAAATAGATGGAGAAACAGTGGAAACAGTGTCAGACTTTATTTTTGGGGCTCCAAAATCATTGCAGATGGTGACTGCAGCCATGAATTTAAAAGGCACTTGCTCCTTGGAAGAAAAGCTATGACCAATCTAGATAGCATATTCAAAATCAGAGACATGAACTGAACTGGAGTGAATCTAAATGATTCTTTGTGGCTGAGGGTCCCCACTGTGCAGTGATACCTTTGGGCTGAAAGGGGGTCTGCTTGACCACCAAGTCGGATTGACCAGAGCGACTCTGGGTGCTCCTCTCATGCTAGTCCTTACTTCTCCCTGCTTGGGCTTCTCTTCTTTTCTTTACTCTCATGCTGTCTACTTTTCCCTGCCCTGACTTCTTCCTACCCCCGTCTCCAGTGGATTTCTTCACCTTGTCCACAGTAACCCAAAGCCACATGCACACAAGTACTTCCAATTGATTGTGGGCTGGATAATTCAGTTCAGTTCAGCCACTCAGTCATGTCCAACTCTTTGTGACCCCATGGACTGCAGCAGGCCAGGCCTCCCTGTCCATCACCAACTCCCGGAGCTTACTCAAACTCATGTCCATCGAGTCAGTGATGCCATCCAACCATCTCATCCTCTGTTGTCCCCTTCTCCTCCTGCCTTCAATCTTTTCCAGCATCAGGGTCTTTTCAAATGAGTCAGTTCTTCACATCAGGTAGCCAAAGTATTGGAGTTTCAGCTTCAGCGTCAGTCCTTCCAATGAATATTCAGGACTGATTTTCTTTAGGATGGACTAGTTGGATCTCCTTGAAGTTCAAACAACCAAATCAAAAAATGGGCCAAAGAACTAAATAGGCATTTCTCCAAAGAAGACACAGATGGCTAACAAACACATGAAAAGATGCTCAACATCACTCATTATCAGAGAAATGCAAATCAGGACCACAATGAGATACCATTTCACGCCAGTCAGAATGGCTGCGATCCAAAAGTCTACAAGCAATAAATGCTGGAGAGGATGTGGAGAAAAGGGAACCCTCTTACACTGTTGGTGGGAATGCAAACTAGTACAGCCACTATGGAAAACAGTGTGGAGATTCCTTAAAAAATTGCAAATAGAACTGCCTTATGACCCAGCAATCCCACTGCTGGGCATACACACCGAGGAAACCAGAATTGAAAGAGACACATGTATCCCAATGCTCACTGCAGCACTGTTTATAATTGCCAGGACATGGAAACAACCTAGATGTCCATCAGCAGATGAATGGATAAGAAAGCCGAGGTACATATACACAATGGAGTATTACTCAGCCATTAAAAAGAATAAATTTGACTCAGTTCTAATGAAATGGATGAAACTGGATCCGATTATACAGAGTGAAGTAAGCCAGAAAGAAAAACACCAATACAACATACTGACACATATATATAGAATTTAGAAAGATGGTAATGATGACCCTGTATGCAAGACAGCAAAAGAAACACAGATGTATAAAATGGACTTTTGGACTCTTAGGGAGAGGGAGAGGGTGGGATGATTTGGAAGAATGGCATTGAAACATGTATACTATCATGTAAGAAACGAAGCACAACTATGTTCGATACAGGATACAGGATGCTTGGGGCTGGTGCACAGGGATAATCTAGAGAGATAATATGGGGTGGGAGGTGGGAGGGGGATTCAGGATTGGGAGCTCGTATACACCCGTGGTGGATTCATGTCCATGTATGGTAAAACCAATACAGTATTGTAAAGTAAAATAAAGTAAAAATAAAGTTAAAAAAACAAACAAACAAAAAAATAAAACCTGTTTCACTAAAAAAAAAAAAAAAAAGGAGACTCTCAAGAGTCTTCTCCAACACCACAGTTCAAAATCATCAATTCTTTGGCTCTCAGCCTTCTCTCTGGTCCAACCCTCACATCCATACATGACTACTGGAAAAACCATAGCTTTGACTATATGGACCTTTGTTGGCAAAGCAATGTCTCTCCTTTTTAATATGCTGTCTAAGTTTGTCATAGCTTTTCTTCCAAGGAGCAAATGTCTTTTAATTTCAAGGCTGCAGTCACCATCTGCAGTGATTTTGGAGTTCAAGAAAATAAAGTCTGCCACTGTTTCCATTGTTTCCCCATCTATTTATCATGAAGTGATGGGACTGGATGCCATGATGTTCTTTTTTTGAATGTTGAGTTTTAAGCCAGCTTTTTCACTCTCCTCTTTCATTTTCATCAAGAGGCTCTTTAGTTCCTACTTGCTTTCTGCTGTAAGACTGGAAAATAATTGTCTGTAGAACTAGAAGAGCTGACTCATTAGCAAAGACCCTGCTGCTGGGAAATATTGAAGGCAAAAGGAGAAAAGGGTGACAAAGGATGAGATGGCTAGATGGCATCACTGACTTAATGGACATGAATTTGAGCAAACTCCAGGAGATAGTGGAGGACAGAGGAGCCTAGTGTGCTGCAGTCCATGGGGTCACAAGGAGTTGGACATGACTGAGCAATTAAACAGCAGCAGCAGCAGCAGCAGCAGCAGCGAGTGCTTGCCTAAGCACTTGTAAAGGGCATCACAGCAGTGGTAGAGGCAATTGAAATGCCAGCAAAGACTATGAGTTTTAAGCCCAGAAAAAAAAAAGAAATTTTGTGATTTTCCAAGAAAAGAAGCAAAACAATATTTACTTGCCACTGCTGCTGCTGCTGTTGCTAAGTCGCTTCAGTCGTGTCCAACTCTGTGCGACCCCATAGATGGCAGCCCACCAGGCTCCCCTGTCCCTGCGATTCTCCTGGCAAGAACACTGGAGTGGGTTGTCACTTCCTTCTCCAATGCATGAAAGTGAAAAGTGAAAGTGAAGTCGCTCAGTCGTGCCTGACTCTTAGCGACCCCATGGACTGCAGCCGACCAGGCTCCTTCATCCATGGCATTTTCCAGGCAAGAGTACTGGAGTGGGGTGCCATTGCCTTCTCCTTACTTGTCACAGTTCAGGAGAAAAGCCAGTATTTTAGGGGTAGCTATCTCTGGGGCTGCCATCTTCGAGAAGGGGCTGGGAGTCAAGGTTGCTGGCTGAAGACAGGACATTCTGAAAGTATCCAGACTTTCAGGAACATGAGTATATGTGTGGCCTGACTCCAAACACCTTCCCTCTGAGCAGAACTTCTCTTTGTCTGAAGACCAATTTGGCCGTCGTGTAATTACTGGCCTTTTTCTATTGATTGTGGAACCACGTCTAGTCTTTCTCATTACAGGTCATGTCACATCCTTGACATAATTGCAAAAATTTCCATTGTGAAAAAAATAAGCCCTATTATTAAAGATACTATTCAGCCAAATATGCTAAACTCAATATTGTCTGTACTACCCTTACTTTTAAATTCTCTGGAGAATATAAAAATCTTTGAAAGAACATGATTCTAATACCGTATACTTAGCTTCCCTGGTCCTTCACCGGCTGGTTCTCATCCAACCCCTCCTTCGGCTCTTTGTTTTGCTTTGGCATCTCTGTTCTCCCTGCCTCTGCCCTCTGATTCTGCCCTCTGAATGAGGAGGCTCTCCATGTGCGGCTCCTGGCCCTCTGCCTTCCTTGTCCATGGCCTCTGGAATGTTCCTCCACACTCAAGACTCTACCAACCATCCGTGCACAAAACTCCCAAAGGCGCACTGTATGCCAAGCACACTGGCTCACCATCATTTCAAGGTCATCCCAATTGTCTCAGCACCCAGCCTCCAACTCTGAACTAATTTTTGACTCTGTCAGCTCTTTCAATAGCACGTCAGGGGGGAAAAAAATCTCATGTCAATTTCCCCTTCAAAAGGTCTACAAATCCTGCCCCTTTCTCTTTATTCTTCCCTACATCTGGGCCCCCATAGGAACCTCTGGGTAACTCTGCTTGCCTTTCAAATGAGTTCTCTGACTTCAGTTTCATCCCACTTGAATAACAGAGTCACAGATGCAGAAAACCAACTTTGGCTATCAGGGAGGAAAGTGGGGAGGGGGAGAAGGTAGGGAAGAGGGGCAGGATAAACTGGAGATTGGGATTGACACACACACACTACTATACATAGAATAGATAAATAATAAGAACCCACCCAGAGCCCAAGGAACTCTACTTAGTCCTCCGTAATGATTTATATGGGAATAGAATCTAAGAAAGAGTGGATGTATATATAAAACGGATTCACTTTGCTGTACACCAGGAACTAACATAGAACTTTTAAAAATAATTTTGTTCATTATTTTTGGCTGTGCTTGGTCTGCTTTGCTGCGAGGGCCTCTCTCTAGTTTAGGGAAGCTGGGATTACTCTTTGTTTCCGTGTGAGGGCTCTAGCAGCGTGTCAGCTTCAGCAGTTGCAGCTCCGGGGCGCTAGAGCTCAGGCTCAGTAGCTGTGGCACCTGGGCTGAGATGCTCATGGCACGTGGTGTCTTCCCAGACCAGGGACTGAACTTCTGCACTGGCTGGTGGACTGTTTACCCCTGAGCCACCAGGGAAGCCCTAACACAAGATTGTAAATCAACTATACACCAATAAAAATTAATAAAAATTTTTAAAAATATACTCCTTTAATTACATTACTTTCCTCCTTAAAAATCACCATTGATTCCTTTAGGTTTACTAAATAGGTTCCTTTTCGTTAAGTTCCGATGTTGAGTGTACCTCCTTCTGCCTGCCCTGCCAGGCTGTCTCTCATAGGTCGAAATAGGCTCCAGTGACAGCAGAGGGACAGTCATACCTGCCTAGGGGATGTCCTGAAAATTAAATAAGGTTTACAGCTTCAAGAACAGAACCTGAAAAGATGGCGGATGCTAGAGAAACATGCTCCATTTCCCACCGGTTTCTCCATGAGATTGTAAACAGGCGAATCATTGACACTGAAGTGAGCCAGGCAGGACGCTTGGGAAAGCGTTTGCTGAATGCATACTCCAGCCTGGGGAGGGTGACTGGAGTGAGTATTTTGGAAATGGCTCTGTTTCAAAGATGACAAGTTCCACATGGAGATGGTAGTCATAGGTGGCCAGAGGGCAAGGGGGAAGGTCACTGGTGAAGAAGTTTGTGATTCACAGAGAGAGTCCTTCAGGGGTGAGACTGTTGCTGACTGAACCCAGGAATCAGTATGATCATCATTAGCTGCAGGGTTACCAGATGTCCTGAGGTTCCTGAAGTGATGTAGTGGGAGGTCTATAACATTGCAATGATCTATGCTGGCCAACAATTCTTATATTATTTCCATGAAGTCTTTAGACAGAATTTCTTATAGATATAACTTAGATACAATGTCCAGGAAACACAGGTGAGGCAATGGTGCAATGGGGGTCTCAGATCTCCCGCTGTAGGTGGTATAGTTGACAGAAGACCTCTGGATTGAGACCTTCCCCACCTGCACTCTCCACCCACCAACAGCTAGGCATGCCTGGGCACTCGGTGCAAGCCATTCCTGTGAGATGCACACTTGTGGCTGAGGGTCATCATCAGCTCAGCTGGAACTTTCCTGGAAGTGCACAGTGATGATACTGTCCAGTTTCTTCCTTCCCTTCTTTATTCACAAGGTTCAGACCTGCATCTGGGCTGACGGTTCACCACCTTCCCCTGCTCCTTCCCGTTTAGAATTCAAAGACATTTGTGCTCAGTCACTCAGTCACGTCTGACTCTGCGACCCCATGGACTGTAGCCCACATGTAGCCCATCTGTCCATGAGATATCCCAGGCAACAAGACTGGAGTGGATCGCCATTCCCTTTTCCAGGAGATCTTTCTGACCCAGGATACAACTTGGGTCTCATGCAGGTGGATTCGTTACCATCTGAACCACAAAGGAAGCCTCAAATGTCAATATTTTGCCCTTTGAATCCCATTCTGATCTCTGCTTCCCAGGGGATTAGAACCAACACTAACGGTGCCAGAAGCTGTTCAAGAAAATGGACAGGAAGATTGGGCTTGGGCTCTGCTCAGTATCTCCCAGTGGACAAAGAGAATGTCATCCTGAGTATTATGGGAGGTGAAGGTAGTCCCTGGCGCAAAGAAAGACCCAGTCGCTTAAGAGTTTACTGGTGGTGACAAGGGGAAAGTGCCAGGGAAGAACATTCTTATAGGCAAAATTATTCAGATATTTGAAAAGTATGGCGGAAACAGTGCCAACAAGGATGCCCTAGATGGCTCACTTGTTTTGCTGTGGAGACGGAGGGTCATTCACAAGTTAAGGGTGAGAAGCAGGTGGATAATAAAGACACTCTCATTTCCTGCAGCAGAAGACTGGACACAGCTATGCGGCAGACACAGGACTGCTGGAGTCCCAGCTTGAGAAATAATGTTTAGGTATTTAATTAGACTTCAAGGTCCGGTGGCCTCCGGACAGGACCAGGGGATGCTGGGCTCAGCTCTTCCAAGTTCACAGGAGCAGATCATGAGTGTCTCTTCAGAGTGCCATGCTCAGTGATGTTGTATTTGTAACTTGAAATCAGATGTAAGTCAGACACTACTGAAGCAACTTAGCACGCACACACACATCCATGCATGCGTGCATGCTGAGTCCCTACAGTCATGTCCAACTCTTTGCAACCTTGTGGACTGTAACCCACCAGGATCCTCTGTATGTGGGATTCTCCAGGCAAGAATACTGGACCAGGTTGCCATGCCCTC
The DNA here is from genome assembly GCA_006408675.1 of Madoqua kirkii. Taxonomy (NCBI): domain Eukaryota; kingdom Metazoa; phylum Chordata; class Mammalia; order Artiodactyla; family Bovidae; genus Madoqua; species Madoqua kirkii. Next base: position 37,154 of record SJYC01020184.1, on the reverse strand, counting down.
CTCCAAGAGGTCTTCCCCACCCAGGGATCGAGCCTGCATCTCTTGTCTCTTACATTGGCAGGCGTGTTTTGACCTCCAGCGCCACCTGGGAAGCCCATTCATCCCATAGAAAGCAGCAAATATGAAGATTCTGGGGGATTTTCTTCTCTTTTCAGAAAGTTGGTTGCTAAACACTTAGCAGCACTCCATTAGTGAGGATCTTGGCTAGCAAAACCTGGGATTCTGAAACACGGGAGGAAAACTTCAGGATGTAAGTTCTTAAAGAGTCTGGCTCTGCAGATGCCTGGAGCCCCCAGAACTGCAGAGGTGGGCACCCTTCCCTGAGGAGTACAGGATTGCCCCATGCTCAAAGGTGTCAGGGAGCCCTGTAAGGATTATCCTTAGAGAAGTAACTAAGTAGTTCTTAATTTTAACAAAGGTGAGTAGAGTGACTCAGTTCTAATAAAAAGCTGGATATAATTTTTTTCTAATTAATTTTGTCATTAACTTTTTACTTGGGATACAAAAACTTTTTTTCTTAGTCTTTACACGACTCATAAGAAAACTCCATGAGATTCTACAAGTGTACATAGATTAGTTCTGATTACACACTGAAGATCCTATATTAGATTTAATCATAAAGCTAATTAGAAAGATAATTAACAATTCATTATTGGGCCCATATAAAAGACAACTGAAAACAGCTCTCACTTTTTATCATGACTGAAGTCTAGGAGTTCCCTATCCATTGATCAGTTTTTTTCCTGATCTGATTATGTAAACCAAAAATAAATGCAAACACTGAGTATTATCATAGTCTTCTAAGAGGACATGTACAACTGTGAGTCAGTGGTCTAGTGATCTGGGATCATCTGCATGAAATATTAAGCTTGAAGGGCTGTATGGTTTTTTTAAGCTATAGGCTGAATAACTCTGTTCCATTCATCTTTGTTCTTATATGACACACAAAAGAATGTAAGTTTATTCCAAAGTAACAAACCTAAGTCTTTGCTCATGAAACAAGAGCTAAAGTTCACCAGCCATGACAGGGAACTTATTTCACTCCAGTTGAGTGGTTGGCCTTCTGTGTGCTCACTCAGTCGCGTCTGACTCTTTGGCGACCCCAGGGACTGTAGCATGCCAGGCTCCTCTGTCCATGGGGTTTCCCGGGCAAGAATACAGGAGTGGGTGCCCTTTGCTTCTCCAGGGCATCTTTCCAACCCAGGGATCAAACCCACATCTCTTGCGTCTCCTGCATTGGGAGGCTGATTCTTTACCACTAGCACACCCAGGGAGCTCTGTCGTTGTCCTTGGGTGGACATAAAGGGAGCAGCCTGAGGGGTCTTCAGTGTGACAAAATTTGCTCTAAAATGTTTCCTTTTAAGCCAATCAATCATCTCTTACAGAGTGAATGTTTGAGTCCCTCCCAAAACGCTGGGCCCAGCTCTGCAGTTTTCCTCCACCTGTGAATTGCCCTCACCCCTAATCTGCAACAGGGATGTCCAGGCTAAAATAGGTAGGTATCATCTGGGCACAGAATTCATGAGTGGCTGATGGGAGCATGGGGTCTAATCACAGACTATCCTAACAGACGCTCTGACATTTCTATCTTGGACATTTAGATTTTGCTTTAGGGTAAATGTGTAATGGGAATGCAGCCAAGAAAACATCTCTTGGCAAGCCTGCTTTGCCAGGGAATTACATCATGAACTCTTTGGGAGCTAAGAGAACAGAGGAAGAGTCAAGACCTCACAAAGTGATTTTGATGGAGCTGGTTTGGGTCCCTGCAAAGAAATGTACAAACTCTTGTCTAGGAACTGACAGCTTCTGGTGCTTTCTGCCACTTGGGCTGTGCTCAGAGCTGGAAGACAGCTGCTTGTTTAATTTTTGGTTGAGTGGGAACTGTCATGCTTCTGAAAGGTTAAGAAGCCATTTCGTCAAGGCTGTGAGATCACCTAATTCCAAAAGTGCATGGACTTTGCCTGGTAGTAAATCTTAATCAATTCCAGAACAGGTAGAAATGACAAGCCATGGACCTTTTAATAAAACTAAAGTCAGCTATCAGATAAACTTTTATTCCCAGGCCATAATCACCAGGTCATAATAAAATTTAATTAGCCAAGGGTTTTCTTCTTGGGAACAAGAGGGTGGACAAGATTTTCCTTCTTAGGGATGCTTTAACGCATATTTACAAAAGAGAATGAGTGGAAATGGCCCTACGGTTCTTTTCATGGAGCTGTCCTCACATTAAAAGCAGGAATCTGAGCAGCAGACAAGTAGTATTTTTATAGGATCTCGAAGTAGACAGGGCATCCCAGGTGGCTCAGCGGTAAAGAATCCGCTTGCCCATGCAGGAGATGTAGGTTCCATCCCTGAGTCAGGAAGAGCCCCTGGAGGAGGAAATGGCAACTCACTCCAGTATTCTTGACCTGGAGAATCCCATGGACAAAGATGTCTGCTGTGCTCTAGTCCATGAGGTTGCAAAGAGTTGGACAGGACTGAGTAGGCATACCTACACACACAAAGTAGACAATGTAAGACAGAAACAGCATAAATAAAGGACATATTATTGTGTTGCCAGAAGGACCATCTGATTCGGAGGGGCCCCACGAGACCAAAGTGAGGGAGGAGGCAGTCTGTGCATTCCGGGAGCCCAGGCCAGGCGCTGAATCTCAGATCTCAGCCATATGGCACTGTGCTCTGCAGAAGCAGAGCACGCAAGGATAGTCACGCAGAACAACAAAATCTTGCTCTGGCTTGTGCAGCTGCTCCACGATCATTTTGGGTCTTGGTGCTGCCTCGGGCATTTTGGGTTGGTGTGACCCAGCTTCTGCATGTTCAACTTTGGAGCCATGTGTTCTGAGCCGAAGTGGGGATATTTGTTCTCTATATGAGGCTTGGTCACCTGAAATCACTGCAGATGGGCCCCAGGGTGTGAAGTGGATGCTTCTAGCAACAATTCCAGAGTTCCCCAAAACTGCTTGTAAAATGCTGCCCTCTGGCCCCAGAGATCTCAAAGAAGTCCCTCCAGGGAGACGCTTAGTCTGTTCTGTGGTTACTTAACAGGTTACAAAAAGTTCCCTGCTAAAAGTAAGAAAAGGAAAAAACCCTCTTATTTATTCAAAATTGGAATTCCACAGAGGCTCCTGCAATTATCTGTTAAATATGAAGTTCAGTGGGGAATATGTAAAACATTTTTCATTAAAATCTTTGAAGAGTTACCTTCTCATGCTGGTAAATTCACTTCTTAGGCACATCACTATTTCTCTACTATGCTTTGTGTCACAATAATATCAGAGAACATTACTGAGCACTTACCAAGTACCAACAACATTATCTTGTTTCATTTTGACCAGTGTTGGTACAGAAACTGAAAGTGTTAGTCGCTCAGTCCTGTCCGACTCTTCACAGCCCCATGGACTATAGCCTGCCAAGCTTTTCTGTCCACGGAAGTCTCCAGGCAAGAATAATGGAGTGGGTTGCCACGCCCTTCTCCAGGGAATCTTCTTGACCTAGGGACCAAACATGAGTCTCCTGCATTGCAGGCAGATTCTTTACTGTCTTCCCTACCAGGGAAGCCCCAGAGATTCTATAATCATAATCAATTGATAAATGTGACTCAGAAACACAGATGTGTCAGTTACCTGTCCCTTAGTTGCCTGGCTGGCAAGCGGGAAAACTTGCATTAAAAAAAGTTGATTATTAGGACAGTGGTTCTATAAATGGCAAGAGGGTAAACTGGATTAATCCAATCCAGCGAATACTCTTGAAAGTCTAACATGAACCAGGCATCATGCTAGACTTGGGAGGAAAAGTCTAGACTCTGTTCATGAAGTGGGCAGGTCTTCACTCACCTTGTGTCTCTTTCTTACCCATCTCTTTTCTTTCTCCCCTACTACAGGCTCTTTCTGACTTACTACACTTTAAATTTCCTCTGAGTATGCTGTGACTAAAAGATAACAGTAATAACGACAACAACAACAAAAGAAATAATCACTAAGTTTTCTCTTTTCGGCCACACCACGTGGCACACGGAATCTTAGTTTCCCAACAGGGATCGAACCCATGCCTCTTGCATTGGAAGTGCAGAGTCTTAACCACTGCACTACCAGGGAGTCCCACTAATATTGAATGCATACTTTGTTTCAGCCACTGTTCTAAACACATGAACTTTTCACTCCCCCAACAAGCCATCAAGATTAGGGCTACACAGCATTAAGTCACCTGTTCAAGTTCACAGAGATGGAAGTATCAGAGTCAGGCTTTGAACTTGATCTTGGTTTTTCTAGCTAACAGTCTACGAGCCAGGCCCCAGCTCTCAGTCTGCTGTGAGAACGTATTAGGATGTTTTGCAGGAGGAATGCAGAGTGAAGGTTAATTCATGAAGAATTACAAAATTAACTGCAGAGAATTAATAACAGGAAGACATTCAGCTGAAACCAGAGAAAAAAATGTCAGGATTACAGAGCAATGAAAAATTAGGTTATGTGAATTATCGGATGCATGGAAAAGTCGGTGGAGGAATGGCCTGAGTGTTTTCAAGTACAGAAAGTGCTGTGTGAAAGGGTTATGTCCAGTGATGAGCCATTTCTATGGAAGGCACATTGGAAGAAACAAACATTTGTAAATAGAAGAGGTAGGTAGGATGCAGGGTAATACTTCCTGAGAGTTAAGAGAGAAGCATTAGAAAATCTGCAAAGAGGACACAGGGGAATTATGAGATTCAGAGAACAGGCGACAGATTGCAGATGGTTAAAGTGTCATTCTGTTAGAGATTTGGACAAACGTGTGCTTTTCAGGGTGTCCTGGAGCAGTAAATGCATTCCCTCGGTCTTGACTGAGTATCTTACCACCAGCCCGTTACTGTGCCTGGTTATAGCAGTGAAGGGGAAACCAATGTGGGTTCAGCCTCCAAAGAATTTACAGTTTAATGGAGCAGACAGATGAAAAATCAAGTCACTGTCTAATAAACGGGAAACCGCTTGACTAGCTATTATGATAGCATCCTCCTTCTTTCCCCTCTCCCACCTCCTGCTTCCCTGGCTCAGCTGCAATGCTGGGAGCACAGCCCAACTCAGAGCCTCAGAGGAGGCCGATTGTTGGGACAGAAAACCCAGAAGCTTCCAAGGCTGCTGCTTTTGTAAAGTAAAAACAGGCACCCTCCAGGGATGAAGATTCCCTTGCTGTTCAGTCGCTAATTCCTGTCTGACTCTTTGTGATTCCCATGGACTGCAGCAAGCCAGGCTTCCCTGTCCTTCACTAAGCTCTGGAGGTTGCTCAAATTCATGTCCATTGAGTCCGTGATGCCATCCAACCATCTTATGGTCTGTCGCCCCCTTCTCCTCCTGCCCTCAATCTTTCCCAGCATCAGGGACTTTTCCAGTGAGTCGGCCCTTTGCATCGGGGTGGCCAAAGTATTGGAGCTTCAGCACCCTTTCTTCTAATGAAAATTCAGGGTTGATTTCCTTTAGGATTGACTGGTTTGATCTCCTTGCTTTCCAAGGGACTCCTTCCTGAACAGGAAGTCCAGGGATGTTCCATTCTGAGGTCTGTTGTGGAGTCCCGAGCCTGGGGGTAAGGAGGGACCGGATGCATTGTATTAAATGCATACAGTTTATTTAGTTTTCTCTTAAAACTTCACTTTTGTTCATACTGAAACTTCAGAGTTAGAAAGACATTTAAAACTTCTAGTTATAATTTTCTAATTTTGTAGAATAAATTGAGAGTCCAAGAAGTTAAATGACTGGCACCAGGCTATTCAGAAATCAAATCTTCTGTCTCCCCAGGGCTAAATGTCTTTTTACTATACTGTGCTGCTTCTTATACCAAGTCTAGAATGTTATTTATGAGGAAATGTCATTTAAGGTATGTTTAAACAGAGCTGCCAAAACAGTAGTTGTGGGGTGCTTAAAATAAGGACAGAATTCAATTTATTAGTGTGCTTCACCATATATTCCACTAACACAAAATTCCTCAGAAGTGTGGCTCACAGCCATTCTCAGACATACTCTAGGTCTGCATAAAATAAAGGATAAGCATTTAATGGTAGTTTTAAAAGCACAGCCGATAGTAAAACAAAATTGAGTCATTTTTCCCATACAGGAAAGTAAACGAGTTTGAGCTATTTGATGCTTTCATCCACTTTCAAAACAATCTGTGATGCAACTCTGAGGCTGGGGAGGGGACTCCATATTACAGTATGATTATTTCTGGAAGAATTATTAGCACATCAGATAATGTAACACGGGAAACATAAGTCCACTTGTTAAAAAAAAAAAGAAGAAAGATTACATTTAAATGTAGACAAAGGGGAGATGCTATAAGGAGAGGAGCCAGGGAGGATGATGGGCAGTAAGGTTTCTGAGATGGTTATCATATCTCCGAAAGATAGTTAATTTGGAGTAAGTAACCATAACACATAGGTAGCAGGAAAGAAAAGGGTTCAAGGGTTTCAAAGGGTGGAAAGGATGTGTTCTGCTGAGGAAACAACAGTTTGAACGCAAGATGCATCTTTTCTGAAACAACAAATCCCTTTTCCTCCAGCCCAGCAGATGAAGGAGAATCTTCCTGAAGAAGGAACCTGGAGGCAAGGACGACAGATGACGTAAAGATGTGCAGAGCAGAGACATGCAGCTCCGCAGCGGAGGAGGGGGCCGAAGGCAAAGCTGATGCTGGCCAGTGAGACCCCCTGGACCCTCCCAGGAAGACCAGGGGCTGGCGGGGTAGCACGGCACACAGCAATGTCTATCTTCCAGTCTGGTTCCATCACCTTCCAGCTGTGGGAACTTAGCAGATCACTTCATCTGCAGCTTTATGTGAAGGATTTAGCAGAATAATCTACGTAAAGTGCTTAGCTAAATGAAGTACGTTCTCAATAAACGTTCCCTCTTATTGGTTTCTAGCACAGAATAGGCATTTTATGGATGTTAATGTTCTTCCTAACCTTCTTAGGGGGAGTTTTCTCATCACTACCTAGTAGAAGGCTGAGGAGCTCAGAAAGCCTAGAGCTGGGCTCTTAGGAAAGAGTTTATGGATCTCCTGCAGTGCGATTGATAGTCTCTGCATCTGTGTGCATGCTTAGTCGTGTCTGACTCTTTGTGACCCTGTGGAATGTAGCCCACTAGGCTCCTCTGTCCGTGGGATTTTCCAGGCAAGAATACTGGAGTGGGTTGCCATGCCCTTCTCCAGGGCATCTTCCTGACCCAGGGATCAAACCCGGATCTCCTGCATTGCAGGTGGATTCTTTACTATTTGAGCCACCAGGAAGTCCCTCGATACATTTGATACTCTTTAAAAAACATGCTTGCCTTCTAAAACATGCAAATAATTGAGACAAATTTATAACAGCTCACACTCCAATTCCAGTTGATAGCTGGTTAAAGGAAACGAACCAAACTTTCAATAATAGAGAACTGCAATTAAAAAATAATCACACTGGTTAATCCATATCTCCAGTATTATTTAGTAAATTTAGCAACATTAAGATACCATTATATACCGATTTACTAAATACATAGAAATCATGAAATGCCAGTTTTGGGATTTGTTGGATCTGAGACTGACATAAATTGTTTTAAATAAGATTTTAAATATTTCTGGTCACATTTTCAATTGTTTTAGTTTTTCTGGGGGGAGAAAAAGACATGGTGACCTGTGAAAGTACTGGATGTAATTTGGCACAATAATCCTACTCTATGGAACATTCTAAAAGGAAATACACAGATTAAAAAGTTATTTACTTAGAAATATTTATAGTAGTGCTATAAATATGATTACAAAATAAAAACACAACTAGGAAAACCTAAATGGCTAAGAATAAGAGAGAGCTTAGCAAAGCCTGTCCCATGACAACAGAAGATCACTGTAGGACTATAAGAAGGTCAACTGTGTGACTGATGCATGAAAATGTGAAATAAAATTAATTTTCTAAAGCAGAGTGATAAAAATGTCAACTGTGAAAACTCTGTTGACATATGGAAATAAAAATTAAAATTAATTTGAAAGAGCAGAGCACACCCTTTCCTGATTTCCTCCACGAGAAAACAACATCCAGCAAAGATAGTAAGAGAATTTGGAAGGAAATAAAGGAATTGAGTTGGGTTCATTGGATTCTTGCTCTTTCCTTGAAAGGTGCTTAAGTTGACCTGTATTCATTAATAAAACAAGACCACAGGAATTTATGGGCAGCACGTGAGCTCTATGAATAAACAGACAAGTTCAGGCCCAGGCAGTGTAATTAGGAAACACTTGCCTTTTCTCCTCTGACATGGCCCATCCTCAAGGCAGGTGACCACGTGGTTTACTGAGGAACAACATTTCTTCCTAATAGATATGCCCAGTCTGGATCATGTTATTGTTTTAGAATGGTAATAGTTGCTGATTAGTTTTTATGTTATAAAAAAGATTGCTGATGCACAATAAAACATTAAATCAATTTATATAATAGCAGTTATAAGAGTTTATAACAATCATGTCATCATGAATTACAAACCCATGTTTCAGTTATGGTAGATCATTCTGTGCTATGGCTAAGATCAATCTTTTATCTGAGTCAAGATACATACAGGTCAAAGGAATGCATAACCCCCAGACATTCTAGCTCAGTTCCTCCACTGGAAATATTTTGTTACAAATGAATGCATGGATGAAGTTACAGAGGAGGTAAAATTCTAATAGAAAGATAACATAAGAAAAATAAAATTAGCTCTCTGGGATGCAGATGACACAAACAATTCTTTTTCAGAAGAACAAAATTGTCTTTGAAGTCACCTGTTTTATCTTAAAAACCCAGGCACATTTTGTCTCTGCTCCATAATATAATCCCTATTTATTTTAATGTAAAAATGTTTTTTAATCATAAGTGAAATAATTTAAGTCTCTCTCTTGTCAAAGCTAGAGACAAATTGATGTTCCAGGAAGATGCCCATGGTTTTGGGTACTTTCAGTACCTGCTTGCCTGCTCCTGGGGGAGGACTAACCCCTACTTGTAAAATGGGGTTCAACAATACACCCTAAGTGAGCGGAATTGAATGAAAACATTAAAGTCACAAAAACTTGTTTGCTTTGCTTATAAGATTGTTTTTTGCATTTAAATTGGTCTTATTTCAAAAGGAAAGTGAATTCAGTAAATCTTTCCTAAGGTAAAGGATGTATAGGCTTATTATCAGAAAAGAGTTTGTACATAGTTTAACAAATTATTCCCAAATACTTTTTACACTTGGTGAAATATAATAAATAATATTAACTTTTGCTTGGTCATATCTTTACTGCAGATTTATAAGAAAAAAATGCTGCTAGATGCTTTCTTACTTGATATCATGTTATTTCAGATACGATGTTCTCAAGGCTGGATTGTCAGAAACCAGTGAAACTTAATTAGCAACATTGTAAAAACAAAGGAAAACCATAGAAATAATACTTATTTTTCCATTTGTAAAATAAGAAAAATGATACTAATTACTCAAGGTGGTGAGAGACGATATTAAGACTGAGTAAAAAAAGCACTAAAGGGGAATTGACAGTATGACAAAAACCTAATATTGTACAACTACAATTTGCATAATTTGCTACTTAAAAATCTTTCTTCAGAGGTTAAAATGAAACATTAACAATGATAAGGAAGAAACACCTGGATAAATGGTTACCAGGGCCTCTAACAAAGAGTATTATAGCATAAAAATTTTGAAAATACTATTGAAATATAGGACAAGTACAGTAAAATTTAAGCGGTTTGTAAGACATTATCTACTTGCTGAGGAGACAATGAAACAATTAAATGAACACAAATCAGTGCATGGTACTCTGGCTTAATGGTACTTATATACATGAAAAATTAAATTTGATTATTAAAACTGTTTGTGACAAAGTAGAACATGGGTTTGAGCAAGCTCCGGGAGTTGGTGATGGACAGGGAAGCCTGACATGCTGCAGTCCATGGGGCTGCAAAGAGTCGGACACGACTGAGCGACTGAACTGAACTGAGAAGTCCCACCTTTGGATTCATGTTTGCTGTTCATTTATCTTGGTGGTGGTTCATTTCCAGTCTTAATTTAAAGCATGGGGAAGAAAGATGAGAGCTGAGGACTGGCCTGTGGATTGGAGCTCTTTAATAGAAACCAGCATGAGCCTCAAGATTGATGTGCTGTGCTGGAACCCAGGTAAGATAATGGAAGATTCAGAAGGGCAATCAGATTTTGTAAGATGGAGTTTATCAAGTTGCACGTCTAGAGCTCTGTTTAATAGCCTCTCTGGGTCATTTTAAATGTCAGAGTCTGAAGAGTTGGCACCAAACAGAGATAAGGACTAAGGGCAAACAATATAAAGGGTGGGGGAAGTGAATTTAACTTGGGAAATGAGACGGTGATTGAAGTAGGACGGGGACTTCCCTGGTGGTCCAGCAGGTAAGACTCTGCACTTCCAGTGCGGGGGCCTGGGTTTGATCCTTGGTCAGGGAGTTAGATCCCACATGCTGCAACTTTGATTCCACGTGCCACAACTTAAAAGATCACACATGCTGCAATAAAGATTCAGCACAGCCAAATAAATAAATAAATGAACAAAATAAAATACTAAGAACAAAATGAAGAGCAGAAGTACAATTCCAGACAGATAGGCTGCTTACTTACATACTTTCACTCTAACAATAAGTGAAGGCAAGAGAAAGAAGAATTGGAAGATGTGGAAATTAAAACACACATAGGACATATTCAATAGCTTCCTGGGGTTGAATTGTAGACACAGTAACTTTTGTCATATCAGCCCGCTCACCCTGCAGGGTTTACTGAACAGTTAGTCTGTTCCAGCGGCTCTTTCAATGTGCTCACCCTTCTTTAGAGCCGCTCCACGTGTGTAAACAGAGATGAAGTCTTGGGATGCTCAACACAGGAGGGTCTAACTTTCATCCTGTCGAGGCTGTGTTGAGTGACTCTCCTCTGCAGGATGTTTCTGATGAGCTTTCATTCAGCTTCCCTTTGCACAGGATGAAGTGACTTCAACTCCAGAAACTTCTATTGAGCACTTACTCTGTGCAAAGAACTGTGTCCGGTGCTGAGAAGGAAGTCAAGTCCAGTGAGAAACTGGAACTTGGAAAAATAACTGAGGTCATTTTTGAAGGACCCACCCTAAGTCAAACAGAGCCGCTGAAACAGATTAAAATAAGGCAGGTACTTCCATATTCTAGAAACACACAAGCATACAGTGGAATGTCAGAACTGAACTCAGGAATTCTGGGTCTGGAAATATGAAAGATGAATGACTGTCACATTTTGTAGAGAAAGAAATATTTCCTGCATGATGGAGGTCTGCAGCCAGTTGCTGTCGTTCAGTTGCTAAGTCGTGTCCAACTCTGCGACCCCATAGATGGCAGCACGCCAGGCCTCCTTGTCCTCCATCTCCTAGAGTTTGCTCAAACTTACATTCACTGAGTCAGTGATGCCATCCAACCATCTCATTCTCTGTTGCCCGCTTCTCCTCCTGCCCTCAATCTTTCCCAGCATCAAGGTCTTTTCCAATGAGTTGGCTCTTTGCATCAGGTGGCCAAAGTATTGGAGCTTCAGCTTCAGCCAGAGTCAATATCTAAACCTAGGGCTAGATGCTCTTTCAGCACCAAACAAGCTGGAAAACAGTTACTTTTGCTGCATTCTTGCAGCGCAGCCAGAAAGAGGAAGGTGTCGGAGCAGGGCCAAGGCCCTCACGGCTTTGGTGACTGTGCCTGCATTTTCCTTGCATTGTTGTAGGATGTCAGCCCAAGGCTGCTGAGAAGACACCTGATTCTGGACAAGATGGTGAGGCCCAGGCAAAGCAAAGGACAGAGAGCAGTGCAGAGAGGGAGAGGAGGCAGCACACCTCACCCCAAATCACATGAAGATGGTGAACACTGATGAGATGACAGCCGCACCGGGAGATGAATTTTCAGCGCAGCGTGTGCCCAGGTGCTTCAGTTGAGTCTGACTCTTTTGTGACCCTAGAGACTAGCCCACCAGGCTTAGTCCATGGGATTCTCCAGACAAGAATCTGGAGTGGGTTGTCATTTCCTCCTTCAGGGGATCTTTCCGACCCAGGTACTGAGCCCTTGTCTCCTGAGTCTCTTCCATTGTAGATGGATTCTTTACTCACTGAGCCATCGGGGAAGCCCACAGGTAGGAGAACATCAAAATAAACTTTAAGTATGCTTAAGACCCTCCCAGAAATAAAGGAATCAGTTCAGTTCAGCTCAGTCGTGTCCGACTCTTTGCAACCCCATGAATCGCAGCACGCCAGGCCTCCTTGTTCATCATCAACTCCTCGAGTTCACTCAGACTCACGTCCATTGAGTCCGTGATGCCATCCAGCTGTCGTGTCCGACTCTTTGCAACCCCATGAATCGCAGCACGCCAGGCCTCCTTGTTCATCATCAACTCCTCGAGTTCACTCAGACTCACGTCCATTGAGTCCGTGATGCCATCCAGCTATCTCGTCCTCTGTCGTCCCCTTCTCCTCCTGCCCCCAATCCCTCCCAGCATCAGAGTCATTTCCAATGAGTCAACTCTTCGCATGAGGAGGCCAGAGTACTGGAGTTTCAGCTTTAGCATCATTCCCCCCAAAGAAATCCCAGGGCTGATCTCCTTTAGAATGGACTGGTTGGATCTCCTTGCAGTCCAAGGGACTCTCAAGAGTCTTCTCCAATACCACAGTTCAAAGTCATCAGTTTTTCGGCACTCAGCTTTCTTCACAGTCCAACTCTCACATGCATACATGACTACTGGGAAAACCATAGCTTTGACTAGACAGACCTTAGTCGGCAAAGTAATGTCTCTGCTTTTGAATGAGCTATCTAGGTTGGTCATAACTTTTCTTCCAAGAAGTAAGAGTCTTCTAATTTCATAAATAAAGGAATAAAGTCCATGAAATAAGTCATTATGAATAAGAAAAAAGTGACTATCTCATCCTTGCATGAAATGTTCCCTTGATATCTCCAATTTTCTTGAGGAGATCGCTAGTCTTGCCCATTCTATTGCTTTCCTCTATTTCTTAGAATTGTTCATTTAAGAAGGCCCTCTTATCTCTTTTTCCTATTTTTCTGAAACTGCATTCAGTTGTCTATATCTTTCTGTTTCTCCCTTGCCTTTTGCCTCTCTTCTTTCCTAAGCTATTTGGAAGAAGTTGACTGATCATCAGAGAATATCCAAACTTGTTCATGTAAAAGAAAATAAGCAAAACAAGGTCCTGTTGTATAGCATGGGGAACTATATTCAAAATCTTGTGATAAACCATAATGGAAAAGAGTATGAAAAAGAATGCTTAGGTGTGTAGGACTGAATCACTGTGCTGTACAGCAGAAATTAACACATTTTAAATCAACTGTACTTGAATAAAAATTAACAAAAATAAATAAAGACATAAATAAACTTCAAGTTAGCTAAAAAAAATAAAATAAAATGCCTAGTAACCATTAGTGTTCTAAACCCCATCACTCATGATGGACTATTTCTAGTGTTAGACTAAGCCACAATGTAACTATTTCATTTCAATCTGCAGCTGTTCAAATTAGAGGGATTTACTACACCTGCTTTTGAAAAGTTCTGTAATGAGGGTACCAATGCATTCCTGCTTATATTACCATATAGTTTGAAGAACGGTATTATTTAAAACAGATGTCAGCTTCTTTGATGACAATCATATGTTGCTCTCAGCACTATGCACCCATAGATTTACACTTAAGTAACCCAAGATGAGGTTTTATGCCTGTATCACCTGTTTTATTGGTGCATCGTTTTTCTTATTTAAATCAGCCCCTGAAAGCAGTGTTTTTGTTTTGTAAATATGTACATGTATGTTAAGTCACTTCAGTGGTGTTCGACTCTTTTTGACCTATGGAGTGTAGCCCATCAGGCTTCTGTGTTCATGGGATTCTCTAGGCAAGAATACTGGAGCCGATTGCCCTGTCCTTCTCCAGGGGATCTTCCTGACCCAGGGATCAAACTGCATCTCATGTCTCCTGCATTGGCAGTTGGGTTCTTACTACTAGCACCAACTGGGAAACGCTTTTTGTAAATATAAACCAAATGTGTTCAATAAACATGTTGTAAAGATAATTGTTTCCCCCCAAAAGTGAAGAAAGGTGATGAAAATTCACTATTTGGATTTCTTTTTTTTTTTTTTTAAACTTTAAACACTATTTGGATTTCAATCTAGCTTTCTTTGATTTTCTATAATATTAATATTGGTTTTTCTAAGAGGAAGGTGGAAGTAGATGGAGTCTTAATTCTTTTCTGCGCTGGGATCATTTTGATGTTTATATCATTAAGACTTGGACTCTTAATGATAAACAAACACCTGGGTTAGTTACCCTGCAGTCATGGAAGCTCTTGACCTTCACCAGAAATCCTATCAGTGCCCAGGTGAGCAGCAGCTTGAGGGATTCTCATCCACCCATCGAGCCCATGCTAATTTCATGAGTCAGGTGAGCAAGTATGCAAAGGTTGCACCCTGAAGTCTGCCTGCTGTCATAGAAATACGTCCCAACTCCATAAGATCTTTAGCATATGCATGTTAAAATGGTATGAAAATAAGTACTCCATTAGATCAGCTTTAAATATTCTGTCTATACCAAAGCCTCTGTTTTCCTTTTTCTCTGTCTTAAATCTCTTTTTCTTAAATGATTAGAGCACAGAACACAGTTTGCGAGTGTACGTTTCTATGATCCTAGCTCCTAAGATAAACATAAACTGCATTAGTAAAGGGTTTTATATGTTCTTCTTCAAGAATAACACTAAATGATGTTTCTACCAAAGGACCAGTCTCATCTGAAAACAAAACAGTTTCAGTTCTTGGTTTATGGTAGTCAATAAGAAATTCAAAAGATCATTTTGGAAATTATTGCTACTAGTGTTAAATTACTGAATTTCTTGCAGGAAGCACCTAACTACTATTTGTTTTATACCTTCCTGCTGATATTTGTATACTAAAATTCATACACAGGAAACCTTCATGAAAGAAAATTCCATTGAAAAGTCACAAAATACAATTGTCAATTACCAGCTACTTTGATTTTTTCCCTTTAATCTTTAAATTTTTTTCTACAATAGTTTGATTTTTTAAATTTATTTTTAATTAGAGGATAATTGCTTTACAATGTTGTGTTGGTTTCTACCATACAACAACTTGAGTCAACCATAAGTATATATACATGTACCCTCCCTCTTAGGAAATGGCAACCCACTCCAGCGTTCTTGCCTGGAGAATCCCAGGGACGGGGTAGCCTGGTGGGATTGGAGTTGGACACAACTGAAGCGACTTAGCAGCAGCAGCAGCAGCAGCACCTTCCATCTTGAAACTTGACCCTCCCTCCTACCCCCTCCCCATTCTATCCCACCCTTCTAGGTTGTCACAGAGCATCCGGTTGAGCTCCCCATGTTATACAGCAGCTTCCCACTAGCTATCTGTCCTACATATGGTAATGTATGTTTCAATACTACTCTCTCAGTTCATCCTACCCTGTCCTTCCCCAGCTGTGTTCATAAGTCTGCTCTCTATGTCTGCATCTCGATTCCTGCCCTGCAGACATGTTCATCACTATCATTTCTCTAGATTCCGTAAATGTGCATCAGTATAGGGTATTTGTTTTTCTCTGACTTCCCGCTGCACAACAGGCTCTCGGTTCATCTAACTCACCAGAAGGGATGCAAATTCGATCCTTTTTATGGCCGAGTAGTATTCTGTTTAAAATTTACTTTTAATTGAAGAATAACTGCTTTACAATATTTTATTAGTTCCTGCAGTACAATAAGGTGAATCAGCTATAAGTATACATATACTACCCCCTCCTCCAGCAACTTTTAACTGTAAGTGCTAGCCGCTCAGTTCTGTCTGCCTCTCTGTGACCCCACAGACTGTAGTCCGCCAGGCTCTTCTGTTCATGGAATTCTCCAGGCAAGAATACTGGAGTGGGTTGCCATTTCCTACTCCAGGGGAATCTTCCTGATCCAGGGATCTAACTCGGGCTTCCTACATTGGTAGGCAGATTTTTAACTGTCTGAGCCACCAAGGAAGCCCTATTTTTAATGAGTAAGCCGGCTTAAATGATTTAATGTTCCTCCTCAAATGGGGACAAGGCTTTGTGACCAGCCAGTCGTTAAGATCCCTAAGGGCAAGGGCCTCAGCAGCGTCTCCTGCTTCTGCTCCGTCCCAAGCATCTACAACAGGGTCCCTGGCATTTATTTTGAAGGAGAATCTTCTTTTCTGCGGATGCAAGAGTAGCAAAAGTTAAGGGCGAGAATGGAGGCAGCCGAGATGGGGTCGCCACATCGGAAGAGTGGCCGGACAGGGAAGACTCCGGAGGCGGCAAGTGAACCGGAGAGCCAGCAGAAGCAGGGTGCGCGCGCCGGCCAGGCGCGGGAGGTTGGGGGCAGGCAGACTGAAGTGGGGTTTGGGACCTTAGCATCGACGCGGGGCAAGCCGCACCCACCCTCCCAGCAGGTGGGAGCCGGGCCCCTGCCCGCCGCGCTCCCCTGGGCGAACCCGCGGCGGCAGGTGCGGCGGGAGCATGCGCCCGGGCGGTCCCAGGCCCCGGGTCCCCGCCCCGCGCTCCCCTCTTCTCTGCCCCCAGCGCCGCTGCCCCGTCGCCCGAGCCCCGCGCTGCCGCTCGGCTCAGGCCTGTCGCCTGGTCCGCCCGCCGGGCGGCGCAGCTCTGCTCCCGGTAAGGAGGGTGCCGCCGCGCGCGCCGCGTGCCCGAGACCGCGAGGGCGCCCGCCCGCCGCCCCCGGTGTCCCCGCCGGCAGAGGGGCGGGCGCGTCGCCCGCGGTGGGCCGCCGGGCCGGGGGCGGAGGTTGGGGGTCGCCTCGCCCCGCGCCGCCTCTTTCTTTCTCTGTCCCCGCGGGGCGCGCGCCAGGCTCCCCAAGGAGGCGCTGCCCACTTGTCGCCCACTTCGGACGCGAGAGGGAGGACTCCCTGGCCCTCTGGCCCTCGCCGGGCGTCGCTTCCTCCCGGGCCACCGTCCTGTGGACCGAGACCCGCACCCCGAGTCCGCCCGGCCCGGCGATCGGGGTCGTACCTGCCTCCCTGCGCGGGACTCCGCCCAGTGCGCGGCGGGATGGGCTCACCTGGACCGGGTTATCTGCTCGGTCGGTGCGGGCCTGTCCCCCGTGGGGGCGCGCCGGCAGGCTCTGCCCCCGGCTTTTGCATCCCCTTATCGAAGATGAAGGTCCGCAGAGTGTGCTTTATTCCATATATGCTTGCAGCCACTTAGAGGGGCAGTCTTGATCCGCCCATAGCCCCGTGTGGAAACTTACTGAAAGGCTGGTGTGGTGGTTGTTGAGGCTGCAGCGTGTGGAACCCCCGAGAAGACAGCCCGGCGGGGACCGATGGGGACCCCTTCGCTGGGCCACGCCCCTGCCCACGGCTCACTCTCCCTGCAGGTTATTTGGTGTCCAGCAGGGGCACCAGGTTCGAGGTCCCAGGGTTGGAGCTTGTCTAGAGAATGCTTCTGGGGGGCTCAGGTTACAGTCCTTGACCTACAGAAGCCTAGGAGGGTCTCCTGATGGTTTCAGAAAAGGTTGAAGTGGCAAACGGTGGTGGAGTTTATTATTGATGCTTGGTAATAGAAATATATTGAATGTGTTCAGCTGTTCACAAGATGCTAAGTAACCTCAGTTACTGTTTATTGCACTTTAGAATCTAGAGAAAGTGGTCAGAGATTTTTGGAGTACACAAATGGATTCAGTTCTGCTGCACTCACTTGTGTTACTGCTGAGCAGGAAGAAAGATGAGCTTAGAACTGCTAGTTACTATGTTCTTGTATTGGCAGACACATCCATGGATTTGTATTGCAGGTGACCTTGACTGTGGAATTGTTTCCATAGCACTGCTGGACAGTACTGGGGTTAAGAGAAGAATTAAACTTACTCTGCCACTGCAGCGAGCTCTGGGTCTGTGCAGATGGACAGAAGGAAGGAGGGAGAAAGGGGTCCCGCCCATAAAAAGATGATAATGGTTTAGAGCCAAAAGAAATCATCTGCAGGGCCCAGTTTGGGAGGTATGGACATCATGCCCTCCTTGGCAGACTCCACTCTCCCAAACTAGAAAACGTGCGTTCGCTTTTCATGGTTCAGCATAGTTTCTCCTCTGCGAGGGCTTCCTTCATTCTCACAGCCAGAGTTCCTCCTTTTGACCTGTACTTTCCTGGTTCACCCATCAGTGCAGGTATAGAAAGAGGTTCTCTTAATAACCCTGACTTTAGGTTTTGCTGTTAATTAAAACATTGAGGTATAGTCGACATATAACATTATTTTATGTTCCAGGTGGGAAGCCCAGTGATTTGATATATGTGTGTTATGGACTGATCATCATATAAAGTTAAATTAACATCCATCATCTCAAATAGTTACAACTTTTTTTCTTACAAGTGGCTCAATTTTTAAGAGCAAACTTTCCCAGCAACTTTCAAGTGTGGAGGGCAGTATTATTAACTACACTGCATTGCGCACTTGAAGTTGCTGGGCGGCTCAGAGGTAAAGAGTCCAACTGCCAGTGCAGGAGATGCAAGAGACGGGGGTTTAATCCCTGGGTCAGAAAGATCCCCTGGAGAAGGGAATGGCAACGCACTCCAATATTCTTGCCTGGGAAAATTCAATGAACAGAGGAGCCTGGTGGGCTGCAGTCCATGGGGTCGCAAAGAGTTAGACATGACTGAGTGACTGAGCATAAGTGCACACACACACATGCACACACACACTTGTTATTAACTATGGTCATCATTAATAATAGTCATCAAAAAAAGGTTGTATATATTCTTCAAGACTTAGTTCCTGTCTTTAAGGAATACACGTATGTCCTTCAAGGGTAGGAACAGGTCCTCAGATCTCTTTATTCAGGGTGTCTTTGCTCTGTGGTCGTAGCTTTTTAACATCAATGATGCTAACCCTCTGGCAACTGGTATGGTACCTGGTGGGTGCATCAGTGTACTCTTACCAGGTGTGTGGAGAGTGGAATCCGGCGGGAGCAGAGGCTGGGCAGGGAGGTGACATTCAGGAAGCCCCTCAGAGGCTGGAGCAGGAGTTGCTGCTGGGAGCCCTGGTGTTGTCATGGTGAAGGGCAGGGAGAGCCAAAACCACCACAGGGAAGGGGAAGGCTCTGTGCAGGCAGCCCAAGCCCCCTGTTCCTTCCAGTGTGACTTAGGTTCCCTTCTTCAGAGCTGAAGGAGATTTGAAAACCACCATTAGACGCGTGATGATTGCTTTGACTAATTATTTTAATGAGGAACACCGCTGCTGGGAACCGGGGACTTGGCGGGAGAGCCAGGTTGGCGAGTTGGGAGCAGGGTAGCAGCCAGGTTCAGTGTTTAGAAAGCTGTGTTCACAGAGATGCTGAGATGGTGACTTTGGACAGAGGAGCTGTGATGCTGGGTCAGGAGAAAGCCGGCGGGAAGTGTTCAGCTCTCAAGGAGGAGGGGGTGACAGGAAAAAGCAGGGGAGGGAACGGTGAATTACACAGAGAGGAGGGAGCGGTTACCTCCCTGGTGGCTGAGGTTCCACCCAGTGAAGGAGATCCCAAGAGAAACCAGGAGGGTCAGATGCGGGGAAAGCAGGTAGCCAGTGACAGGGAAGCCCGTGCGGAGAGGGGGCTCCTTGTTAGGTCAGTACAGAGGAATCATCCCAACTGCGAAGATGGATTTCAACCTGGCTAGGAGGAGGTGGTGTTGGCTGCAAGGCTCAGTGTGAGCCTTTGGTCATGTTTTGCTTTTCTGTTAGGTGTAGACATGCTCCCCTTTCATTTGAATACTGTTTTGTAGTTTACAGGGTGTTTCCTCCTTGTAGCATCGGTGAACATTTTTGTTGTTTAGTCGCTAAGTCCAGTATCCAGCTCTTTTGCAACTCCATGCACTGTTACCTGCCTGGCTCCTTTGTCTGTGGGGTTTCCCAGGCAAGAGTACTGGAGTGGATTTTCATTTCCTTCTCCAGAGATCTTCCTAACCCAGGGATTGAACCTGTGTCTCCTAAATTGGCAGGCAGATTCCTTAGCACCGAGCCACCAGGAAAGCCCATGATGAACATTTTGAGGGTAGTTTACATGGTAGGAACAGATGTCCAAGTGAAGAAAATGCTTTAGGTCCATAAAAAAAAAAAAAAAACAGTTCATGTAATTCCAAAGGACCCATGTAATGAATATTATTATTAGTATTATTATTAATACACATATAGTTATTTTATTGTAGTTAATAAAACAAAAACAATGAATTAGGATATTCTAGGAAGAAATAACGGAGAAAGCAGTGGCAACCCACTCCAATACTCTTGCCTAGACAATCCCATGGGCGGAGGAGCCTCGTAGGCTGCAGTCCATGGGGTCACTAAGAGTTGGGCCCAACTCAGCGACTTCACTTTCACTTTTCACTTTCATGCATTGGAGAAGGAAATGGCATCCCACTCCAGTGTTCTTGCCTGGAGAATCCCAGGGACAGAGAGGCCTAGTGGGCTGCCGTCGATGGGGTCGCACAGAGTAGGACATGACTGAAGTGACTTAGCAGCAGCAGAAGGAAGAAATAAAATTCTAGTTACTTCACACACATAGACTTTTTTTTTCTGAACATTTATTTGTTTAAAAAAATACTTTTTTTTAGCATTTAGAATAATGTATCCTATTTTAGAAGAATGTATCCCTATTTTGGTATATTGGAGGTTTCCCTGGTGGCTCAGTTGATAAAGTATCTGTCTGCAGTTCAGGAGACCTGGGTTTGATCCCTGGGTCAGAAAGATGCCCTGGAGAAGGGAATGGCAACCCACTCCAGTGTTCTTGCCTGGGAAATCCCATAGACAGAGAAGCCTTGTGGGCTACGGTCCATGGGATTGCAAAGAGTTGGACAGGACGGAGCAAGTAACATCCCTATTTTATTTTGCAAGTACATTTTTCCCCAGTACCAATGGAAAAACGAAAGCTTTTCTCTGAACCCATGGAAGCTGTTGCTCTGCTCGCCGAGCCCCTGTATGCCTTCTGGGTAGAGTCACTGCAGGAGGGCCCCCAGCCCTGGGAACCCCCTGAACCTCTCTGCTTCCTGTTGAGTAGATTTCAGCTCATGTATACGCTGTTTTCTTAATGAAACTGGACACTGGGGAGAAGGCTTGTGCATCCATTTTGATGATGGATCTTTAAGTGATGAGAGTGCAGTGGCTGCCACGGTTACTAAGGGTTTGATAACGTGTGTGGAAGGTGCCCGAAGAGGCAGTGGGGGACTGGCAGCAGTGGTACCTCTGTTGTCGTGGCGCCTGGCCAAGAGGACGCACTCAGCCTCGGGACAGGTGGACAGTAGGGCCCTTTCTTACACAGCATTTTGGTGTGTGAGCTCTTACTATGGCTTTTAAGATTGTGACAGCTTTAATTTTTTTTTAATTGAAGTGTAGCTGATTTACAATGTTGTGTTAATTTCTGCTGTGCAGCAAGGTGACTCAACTATACACACATATACATTCCTCTTCATATTCTTTCCCACTATGGTTTATCTCAGGGTCTTGAATATAGTTCCCTGTGCTATACAGTACCACCTTGTTATTTTTAATACCTTTTAGATTGAATCATGGTTTCCCAACTTACTCTTTGTTTTTTCTCTTCTTTTTTGAGGGAGGTGAGTGCAGTTCCGTTCAGTTCCTCAGTATGTCCAACTCTTTGCAACCCCATGGACTGCAGCATGCCTGGCTTCCCTGTCCATCACCAACTCCCAGAGCTTGCTCAAACTCACGTCTATCGATTCGGTGATGGCACCCAACCATCTCCTTCTCTGTCGTCCTCTTCTCCTCCCACCCTCAATCTTTCCCAGCATCAGGGTATTTTCCAATGAGTTGGTTCTTCAAATCAGGTGGCCAAAATATTGGACTTTCAATTTGCATCAGTCCTTCCAGTGAATATTCAGGACTGATTTCCTTTAGAATGGACTAGTTGGATCTTCTTGCAGTCCAAGGGACTCTCAACAGTCTTCTCCAATACCACAACTTGGGGCTGGTGTACAGGATGATCCGGGGAGATGGTGTGGGGTGGGAGGTAGGAGGGGGCTTAGGCATTGGGAGATCGTGTACACCTGTGGCTGATTCATGTCAATGTATGGCAAAACCAATATAGTATTATAAAGTAGAATAAAGTATTAAAAGAAAAAAAGCATCAATTCTTCAGCACTCAGCCTTCTTTATGGTCCAACTTTCACACCTCACATGACCACTGGAAAAACCATAGCTTTGACTAGACAGACCTTTACTGGCAAAGTAATGTCTGCTTTTTAATATGCTGTCTAGGTAGGGCATAGCTTTTCTTCCAAGGAGCAAGCGTCTTTTAACGTCATGGCTGCAGTCACTGTCTGCAGGTTTTGGAGCCCGAAAAACTAAAGTCTGTCACTGTTTTCATTGTTTCCCCACCTATTTGGAGCCTAAATGGGGACAAGGCATTTTTGCTGGAAGTCCACTTTGTGTCAATCCTGTGCTGTGTGCGTGGGGTGACTAGTACAGACAACTGCCTTCCTGGACAGTACAGTCCAGCAAGGGTGTGGGGCAGACTTAAAACAATCTCTCGTGTAAATGGCTGAGGATAGACTTGAAGTATATTATGGGAAAGACTGATAGAAGTCCCTAAATTGAGTGTGTGGGTAGAAGCAGCATCTCTGATTAGACAGCTGCTGGCCAGGCTGGGGGCAGGGCAGGGAGAAGTTCAAGAAGAGAGGATGCACGTGTGTGAAGGGGGCGGGAAGGGCACGGCTCAGGTGGACAAGAGGCTGTGGGGGGAGGGGCGTGGGAGCCAGAAGCCCAGGAAGGCCACACTGAGGGTCACGCGGTCCCTTTTTCTTGGCTCAAGCAGGCTTTGCAGAGTGTGAGCAAGCCCGACAGGATCTGCTTTGTGATGGGTGAGGCCCCTGTGGGCTGCTGTCTCTGGAATCCTGGGCAGGTGGTAGGACCCCATAGGATGCCACCACCGGGTCCAGGTGATGGGAGGTGGGTGTGGAGATGGGCAGAGATGGAGGGACTTCTGGGGTGCTTTGCCGGCAGAATTTACAGAATTGCTTAGGGATGGGAGGGTAAGATTACTTCCCTGAATATTCTCATGAGAAGCTGGGTGAATGTTCATAGATGGAGGAAGGCTGGGGGAAGTGGACTTTGAAGGTCAGTTGCTATGACTGTTTTTCCAGTGTGCGACCTGCTGGATGTCGGTTATTTTTAAGGCGACAACTTGGTGGGAGGGCTTGCTCAGTTCACTGCATTTTTCCAAAACCCAGTGACTGCCTGATGCGTGTTAGACACCAGGAAATAAAAGGTGAGTGATTTGGATTCAGTTAGTGACAGACTCAAAACAGGAAGGAAATTCCACAAAAATCTGAACATTTGGGGATTCAGTGACTATCCATCTTAGACTCTTGGTTTGATTGAAAATGTAAACCACGGACCTTTCAGCCACTCCTCTTATTATGGTCACATAACAAAGGAAATATAAAAGTTCTCCTCTTGCTTTTTGGCCGGGAGTATCCATTAATTTCTGATCATTGCATCCTCCAGTCCTGGAACTAGAAATTTCTTTTCCAAGGTGGGTTATTAACGATGCCAGCATGGTGCTTTCACATCTATATATTTTGCTCTCAATTTCTGAGGATGGTTAGAAGAAAGTCTTTCCCCCTACCCCATTTCTCTTCCAAAACAGTGAGCTTGCTGTGATTTTACTCCCAGAAGATAATGTGAATATCTTTCGGGCAACTTTACGCATGCAGTTGAGCTTGGACGGGGATCCATTAAGACTAACAGACCAATAATTTGAGATGAAGTCACCAGCACAGGAGGGCAGATCCCATGCTTAGAGTTGATGTCCAAGCTGATAGAAATTTTATTTTCTTGGGCTCCAAAATCACTGCAGATGGTGACTGCACCCATGGAATTAAAAGATGCTTGCTCCTTGGAAGAAAAGCTCTGACAAACCTAGACAGCATATTAAAAGGCAAAGACATCACTTTGCCGACAAAGGTCTGCATAATCAAAGCTATGGTTTTTTCCAGTAGTCATGTATGGTTGTGAGAGCTGAACCATAAAGAAGGCTGAGTATCCAAGAGTTGATGCTTTCCAACTGTGGTGCTGGAGAAGACTCTTGAGAGTCCCTTGGATTGCAAGGAGATCCAACCAGTTAGTCCTAAAGGAAATCAGTCCTGCATATTCATTGGAAGGACAGAATACTGAAGCTGAAGCTCCAGTACTTTGGCCACCTGATGTGAAGAGCCACCTCATTGGAAAGGAGCCTGAAGCTGGGAAAGATTGAGGGAAAAGGAGAAGGTGGCCAGCAGAGAATGAGATGGTTGGATGGCACATTGACTCAATGAACATGAGTTTGGACAAACTCTGGGAGATACTGAAGGACAGGGAAGCCTGGTGCGCGGCAGCCCATGGGGTTGCAAAGAGTCATATGCAACTTAGTGACTGAATAACAGCAGCGTCCCTTATGACTCAGCATGTGGCCTGTGCAACAGGTCTGTCATCAGCATCTCACGTGTCAGGGAGCTCGTGGGCAGAGGGAGAAACTTGGCTGAGGCCTGCCGCTCTGAGGTGACAGAGCCCAATTTAAGCCCCAAGACGCTGGTTCTAGACAGAGCAGGGGGGGATGTGAGAGGAAGCCGCGTGTCCATGGAGTACATGGGGCCACCAGGAAGGGCTCTTGTTCTACTTTCATGCTTTGGGAGATCAATGATGCATATGGGAAACAAAAGACTAGAACAATTTCATAATCCTCTTTTCAGACACTTTTGTTTCTGCTCTAATTCTAAGACCCTCCTTTAAAGAAGAAAATAGTTCTGTTTTCATTTGTCACCTGGGAAAACAAACATAGTATCTACTTGGATTAGCCTGTCACTTTCCAATTTACTTTATTTGAAAAACATTTGAGTCTATAGTAGGGGTGGAGCGAGTGTGTTTTGTTGTTAGTTCACTTGATATTTGGGCACATCTGAAGCAGTTTGGAAACCAAGGGCTACGCTGTGATTCCCTGTTGCTTCCTCTCGCTTTGTCCTCTGAGTCCGGCAGCAGCGGGGGTTGGGGGTCGGGTGAGGGGACGCGTTTTGTTCAGTGATTGTCTTGCTTTGCAACACTGGGTCAGTGTCCTTGTTTATGGCAGGAACCACCACAGTTTGGAGTTAGAGGGACTTCTCTGTGGGCTTTCCAGGTGGTGCTGGTGGCACAGAGCCTATCTGCTAATGCAGGAGATGTAAGAGATGCAGGTTCAGTCCCTGGGTTCAGGAAGATCCCCTGGAGGAGGGCATGGCAACCCACTCCAGTGTTCTTGCCTGGAGAGCCCCATGGACAGAGGAGCCCCAAGGGCTAGAGTCCATTTGGTCATAATGATTGGAACATGATCGAAGCGACTTAGCATGCACGACTTCTTTGTTTCATCACCTCTTCAAGTCCTCATCATGTGTATAGGAGATGGGCAGGGCAGGCAGAGTGGGGTTTGCTGGAGAATTGTTTTCAGCCTCTGACCCTCAAGTGTGTAAATCAGACAGGACTTCACATCAGGGGCCTGAGTAGAGTGACTGCTTGGTTTCTCTACCTCTCAGGTGGAGGAGAGCTTGCTCCTCTAAGGTGGAAAGGTGAAACGTTCTGGCTGCTCTTTGGGAAGGTCTAATAAAGGGCCACTCCATGTAGATTGTGTGTTTGCTGTGTAGGAGACAAGCCGTCCTGTTTCCGGCATGGATGGGGTTACAGAGACACCGATGTGGGAACTGGAGTGCTTCCCAGAATCTGCAGAGGCACGTCTGTGTGGTACGGCCTCATTATTTTTCTTGAGGGATTTCCCACACCTCCCCCCCGCCCCCGCCCCAGAATACTGAGAGTGGAGGGACCCAGGTTTAAATATTAACATAAAATGTTGTCAGATGTGTAGAATTTTTGCCTCATTTCCTCTTTTAGATGACGAGTCCCTAAAAGGAAAAACAGTGCTTGTATTAATGTGCTCTGCAACAATAACAAGCTTAACTAACGTTCTGTGTCATCTTGTGTTAGGAGGACACTGAATTCAAAATTTTCTTCCCAGTACTTGCAAAATGTACTTATAGTGGGTTAAATTCTTGGAGGAAAAGGTTCTTAGGTGAAAGAAATAAGTCAGACCACATTTTCATTTTTTTTTAAAGAAAAATGATTCCAAACAAAAGTTGAAGCAATACATACATACATATATATGAAAATATTTTATATCTGTCTACTGGGTTTATAACGAGGGTGATCACTGAGTAGTATACAAGCCAGAATACTTTGGACAGTAAAAGGAGAGCCTGTGGACGAGGAACAGCAGGTCAACAGGTGTGACCAGACTATTCTGTGCAAGCCAGGAGCTTTGATCTCCCTCAACATAAGAACACTCACAGAAAAATAAATATTTTTAAATGGAGACTAAAATGAAGAGTTGCAAAATTTTATTGAATATTGAAGAGAACTATAATTGGTTCTGGAGTTTGATCTTCCTCTCCTTAGAAACTGGTGGAGGCTGAGATGGTTGGATGGCATCACCAACTCAATGGACATGAGTCTGAGTAAACTCCAGGAGATAGTGAAGGACAGAGAAGCCTGGAGTGCTGCAGTCCACGGGTGGCAAAGAATTGGACATCCCTGAACAACAATTGTGACCAAACAACAATGCACTGAATTCACAGAGGCAGATCTCACCACAGCCTTCACCCCCCGTCCCGTAACAGAAGGGGCCCAGAGGCTGTGCCTTCCTCGGTGCCTTTGGCCAAGGCAGGGTGACGGTTCCACAGCTTGTCCAGCGACAGTCTCCTCCTTCTTTAATACAAGAGAATGACCTTGATTAAGACAATTTAGCTAGTAATTGTAAAAAATAAATGACTAATGGCAAATCTGATGTCCCTTGAAGAACTAGTGATGATGTGAAGATCTTTTTATTTGTAAACAGTGCAGCATTTTGGGTAACATTGTAAAAGCCAGTATTTTTGTGCAAGGTGTGCGATCCAGGAGGCAGCTTATTATAAGGAAATAGCTGCCTGAATTTTGTTTTTTTCCTTGACTTTACAGGTCTGCCCCTGGTGGCTCAGCGGTAAAGAATCCGCCTACCAATTCAGGAGACTTGGGTTTGATCCCTGGGTCAGGTGGATTCCCCTGGAGAAGTTCTGTGGGCATTGTTTTCTTTATCTAAAATATGGGATCTGACAATTCAAACCTTGTTGCTGCCTTATCTTTGTAAGAAGAGTGAGTAATTTTCCTCATTTAAATGCCTGAAATGCCTGTTCTCAAATAGGAAGGCAACAGTAGGAAAAATCCTCTATTCTTTTCTTCTTTTGAGGAAGAAATAGACAGAATAATTCAGACCCAGTTTAAAGTCGCCTCTCTAGTTGTTATGTGCATTAATGATTAACTTACTTATATTTCTTTTTGACTTTGTAAAGTATAACTTGATTTCACAAAGCTAAAAGGAAAATAACAGCTCCTTAGACATTCCATTGGACAGTGTGTTTCTTTGATCTTTTTGTCTTTGTGCGTCTCTTTCTTTCTGTCTCTCTCTCTCTCTTTTTGCCTGTGTGAAACACCATTATGCTTTTGGGTTATACATTTTGTAATCTTTATAAGCTCTGTATCTAGAAGGAAGCGTTCTGTTGCATTAAGCATTCATACATTGCATCATGATGTGATCATCTCAGCCTCTAATAGATGTTTTTGGTAAGGATGATTGTAATTGCATTGATTATAAGTTTAAATATTCAAGCCTAAGTTTTAAAAGATATATAAACATATCTTAGTAACAGCAGCATGAATCAACATTTTATTTAATTTGAGAACTTACATTATACTTAATGATTTTTCTTGCCATAATATATCTCTAAAAAGCCCAACTGTCTTCATATGTGGTTGCTAGCATGGAAGTTAGGAATGCCTTCTGTATGGCTGCTTTTGAAACATGCCATACATTTTGTTTATGATATACGCCATCCACCTGAATTGCTTAGATGTTAAAGACATCTTCTGAAGTCTAAGATTACAGTTATGAAGTTATTAGGTGTTGTATAGAGTGCACATATGATTGATAACATAGTGTTATAATTGATACTGATTAACTTTAAATATAATCAGTTAATCACAGAAATCTATTCTGTTGATTACATTTGAAAAATATATTCTTTTGATTATACTTATGGGTAAATTTATGGTGTAGTTTGATTTTGTCAGGTTTGAAGTTGAGCAGCTCACTTAATCATGAAGAACTCAGTTAAAAATAAGACAGTTCCCAATGACTCTTATCTTCCCCTCACAAAGTAACACCTAAGCCTTTAGGTTTGAATTGTGGACTCTCTGTCCACTGTAAACATGAAGATTCGATTTTTATATTTTAGGATGGGCATTCTTAGACTTTTTGGTCTCAGGATGCTGCTATACTCTTAAAAAAAAAATCATTAAAGACCGTGCAAGTGTTTTTATTATTATGTGTGAGTGCTTAGTTGCTTCAGTCCCATCTCTTTCCCACCCCATGGAGTGCAGCCCATCAGGCTCCTCTGTCCTTGGGATTCTCCAGGCAAGCATACTGGAGTAGGTTGCCATGCCCTCCTCCAGGGGCTCTTCCTGATGCAGGGATGGAACCTGCATCTCCTGCATTGGCAATGGATTCTTCACTCACTGAGCTACATGGGAAACTCTGTTATTATTATGTATGCTTTATATATATCATTATTTATTGCATTAGAAACTAAAATTGAAAAAGTTTAAATATGTGTGCATTTATTTAAATAACATTAGTGACTTTAGTGAAGTGAATGAAATCGCTCAGTTGTGTCCAACTCTTTGTGACCCTGTGGACTGTAGTCCAACAGTCTCCTCAGTCCATGGGATTCTCCAGGCAAGAATACTGGAGTGGGTTGCCATTTCTTTCTCCAGGGGATCTTCCTGACCCAGGGATCAAACCCAGGTCTCCCGCATTGCAGGCAGATGCTTTAACCTCTGAGCCACCAGGGAAGCTCTAGTGACTTTATAGACATATTATATTTATAGTGACTTTATAGACATATTTGCATGACATAGTATATTTGCATGGAAAATAACTATTTTCTAAAACAAAAATCTTTAGTGGGATTGCTTTGCTGTCATTTTTGTTCAGTTGCTAAGTCATGTCCAAGTTCTTGACCCCATGGACTGCATCATGTCAGGCTTCCCTGTCCCTCCCCATCTCCCAGAGTTTACCCAAGTTCATGTCCATTGAATTGGTGATGCCATCCAACCATCTCATTCTCTGTTGCCCTCTTCTACTTGGGCCTTCAATCTTTCCCAGCATTAGGGTCTTTTCCGATGAGTCCAATGCTACAATGCTCTAAAATGTGTTGGTATTAGAGGGATATGCCTTGGACCCATGGTAACATTATTAACATCTCAGGGTTTAGAGGGAGCTCCACCTGAGGCAGTGGGGCTGGAGCCGTAGCCATGTCCAGGGTTCCAAGCTGCGGCCTGCCCTCAGCAAGCTCTGTGACCCCTACTCATATTTGCTTGGGCTTCATTTTCTCTTTAAGTAAACGGTTGGGTTGATTTGGATCAGGATGTCATAAACTGTGCTTCCATCAAACACAAATTAATTGAATAAGCTTTCTGGGACAAAAAGGATCTGTTTTCAACAAGATTAGAAATACAGTTTGGATTAAAGTTGAGACTCTTCTATCAATTGTACATCTCACTACTTTTATTTTGTTAAAATTCATTAAGAGGAGAGAGTTCATGTCTGGGCTTCCTCCACCTCCTGAGGTCACAGAGCACAAAGGTTAAGAGCCTGGGCTTTGGACAGAGTTCAGTTTGAACCCCAGCTGTGCTCTTTCTTGCTGTCTAACCTTGCATAGGTTATCACACTCAGTTTTCCCATTTGTAAGGCAGGTGCCCTGAAGATTACATAATGTCTATAGATCAGATGTTTTGTGAAATTCCTTGCAATTAGTCAATGCTCAATATATGTTAGCAAGTCTTAAAAAAAGAACAGGTTCTGATTCCATGATTGACTTATATCTCACTTATTCTTACATTTTTCTCTGATGATGGCGTTTTGTAAGAAACATGATTAAAATTTCCTTTACTAGCTTCCCTGGTGGCTCAGATGATAAAGACTCTGCCTGCAATTCAGGAGACTTGGGTTTGATCCCTGGGTTGGGAAGATCCCCCGGAGGAGGGCATGGCTACCCACTCCAGTATTCTTGCTTGGAGAATCCCAGAGGAGTCTGGCAGGCTGTAGTCCATGGAGTTGCAAAGAATCGAACATGACTGAGCGACTAACACTTTCACTTTCATGGTTAAATTTTATAGACAGTGTGGGTGTCTTGTTGAAGGCGACAGTATGAAGGAGCTGTAGAGTCAAGACTGGGACTTCTGATCCCTCATCCGGAGCTCTCCTCCTCCCGGGACTGCTTTTCCAACACTCAAGAAGGTGAGCCGGAGGTCTCTTAGGCTGGGATTCCACTCTGGAGCCTTGTCAGCTTGGCAGACCTTCTTTATACAATCGTCTGGTGTGGATGGTTCAAGAGATTGCCCAGGGTAGAGTTATAGAAGTGTAAATTAAACCCAGCAGAGCTTGCCTACGTTGTCTTCTAGGTGGTCTAACCCATTTTATCTGACAAATGAGGTCACAACTTCCAGAGCAGTGAAGTCCTGCCTTCAGTTAAGCTGTGTAATTTATAGTGAGAGTCATGTTTTCCACCTTGAAGTGGGGTGGGGGAAGCAGGTGAGGACAGACAGCCTCTCTGAAGTCTGTCCTGCTCTATCTTTACCCGCTTGGGCCTTCCTTGAGGACATTTTTTAGTGGCTGCAGTTTTTTATCTTCACATGGGCAGAGAGTCTGCCTTGGCAGCACTGAACAGAGTCAGCGAAAGGATGAACAGCTAATGGATGAAGCAAGTCAGTGTATCCTGACGACTACATCTTACACAACCTGTGGCACTTAGCAGCTGACACACCCCTCTAGTCACCAGAGAACCCTGCATCTCTGTTCATGTGCGTGTGCTGTGACGTTAATGCTTCCTTTTTTTTTTTTCAAAAGACCTGATTATGATAATTGGAGCCCAGTAGTTGAAGGAAATTTTCACAGTTGCTAATGTGTAGGTAGCATTTTGATCAAGGCAACTTACAATCAGGCAGTCAGCATTCAGAGGACTCGTGCATTCATATTAGAAGGGCAGTCTCTTGTTTTTCCTCTTAAACCTTCACCACTCAGAGTCAGAATTGTTCTTAGGCTGAGGGTGGTGGGAATAGATGGTTTAACAGACAAGATACCAGTTAAATGATGGAAAGATCATCATCATCCTCTGCAGGATGGAAAGAAGGCATCTCACTCTTGAGGATATTTTGTTTAGTGCTATTACATGCTTAAATTCTCTCTTACAAAGTTCCACTCCATACAGACTTAGAAATTTCATATAATGTTCAGAGGTTTGGTGAGAAAGTAACAAGATACGAAGTGACGTCAAAGACTCCAACTTGTCATCACCATTTGCGTTTAAGACAAATGGTGTTTCTTAATTACAATTTTTTGGGTAGACTTAAGCTAAAATGAAGTTTCAAGTGGGAACTGGTTTGATAAGCTATCAGTGCTTTGAATGGGTACAGTAAAAGGAAAATCTGTTTAGATTGATCTAGAAAATCAGAAAAATGATCTGTATGCAGGGATACATAGACAGACACTGACGTAGTGCACGTGGGGTTGGAAGAAGGCTGGTCTGTGTTACCTTGGTTCCCGTCTCCTCTCCTGGGTGGGCCCGTGGCTTCCTCCTGAGCATGGGAAGCATCCTCTGCCTCCCCCGAGGCTGTCTTTGGGGTTTTAATGTCATCTTGCACCAGGTCCTGTACAAACACAAAACCGTTTTGGATTTAAAATGTATAGACAAGCAAGCCCAGATGGCTCCTGTGGCTTTTATTAGTAACTAGGGGAGCTTGGAGCAGATGGCGTGAGGGTGAGGTAGAATCAGTGCTTTCTGCACGCTGTGAGCCAGCTACAGGACAGTGGGGGCCTCTGGAGGGCCCCACCTGCTGCTTACTCACAGGACCTTCAGTTGTTGTCACGTAAAGTGGGAGAGGCCACCTCCCTTGTGATGAACCCGACAAATGCTCGTGAATCACTTTGCATAGGCATAGTTCCAGGGTAGGGGCTTACCATTGTGATCTTCATGAATTTGGATTAAGAAAAGTAATTCAAATTAGGTTAATATGGGAATGATAAAGTTCATCTTTGCCTAGGGCTTCCCAGCTAGCACGAGTGGTAAAGAACCCGCCTGCCAATGCAGGATGCGTAAGAGACAATCCTTGAGTTCAGTCCCTGAGTCAGGAAGATTCCCTGGAGAAGGAAATGGCACCCCACTCCAGTATTCTTGCCTGGAGAACCCCATGGACAGAGGAGCCTGGCGGGTTACAGTCCATGGGGTTGCACAGAGTTGGACACGACTGAAGCAACTTAGCACTCATGCACAGCTCACTGCTTAATCAAAAACGATGTACGTTGATAGACTTTAATTTTGCAGGAAATGGACTTGCATGCAATTTACAGATTTTTAAGTCATTGAGATTAATTCATTACATCTAGCCCTTGTTCTTGAATGTAATCAAATGATAATTCTTTAGAACGATTCCGTTTTGCAGACTTTTGGCATTCAGATAGTTGCTTCTGGCTGGTGGAGTGCTCCTAGCTGATAAACTTACGGTAGCATCTATTTCACTCGAGTCTTAGGTTCTCAGTGGACAAGATGGAAGGTGGTTATCGTTACTCAGCATTTTGGCTTTCAGTCTAAAAGACACCCCCCTCCTCGCAATATCCTTGCCTAATCATAGTACTGCTGAAATCATGTTGAGCAAATCAAGAGTTAATTTATTGAAAGTATCTTGAGAAATTTGCATAGTGTGTTTGACAAAATTCATTTTAAGAAACCCATGCGACTTGTATTTCTATACCTTTTATTTTATCACATCTGCTTAACTGAAGTCCATAGAATTCTTGCCTCATCATGCATAACATTTTCTGTAGTTTTGCTGACTGAAAATAATGAATGGAATACATACTAGATTGTTGTTGTTGTTCACTCACGTCCAACTCTTTGCAACCTCATGACTGTAGCACACCAGGCTTCCCTGTCCCTGACCATCTCCCGAGATATATGTGATTAACAGCAAACAAATACATGTTGTGTTTTTGCTGTAATCATTTTCTTTCGAGAGCTTGCTTGCGAACAGTCACTCTTGATGACTTATATCATACTACAAGTATGTCCTTGGCAACAGGCCAGTGCTGTTCTGTCCTCATTTTCAAGTATGTGTTAGTTAAAGGCAGAAATGTGGGAAGCTTGTAAAACAGAATGTGACTGTTTGAAAAGAAACTGCATTAAGTTGTATTTGTAGTAAGTTATAACTTACGTGTTTTAGTTGAGTGTATTGATGAACTTTGATTTTTTTTTTTTAGCTGCACTACACAATTTGTGGGGATCTTGGTTCTTCAACCAGGGATCAAACCCGTGCTCTTGGCAATGAAAGCTTGGAGTCTTAACCACTGGACCACCACTGTGATTTTTTTTCCTTTTCTCCTTTTTGGTTTATTCTAGGAGGCCACAGGAAGTATTTAAGAGAAAATGAAACGTAAGAAAGAATAATTTTGACAAAGTACTCCCTGAGAGAAGTCTGTTTTCATTTTCTTCCAGCTTTGAAGCTGGTAACTAGATCTCCTTTTCTTTAATTCTTCAGCACACACAGAAGCAAGTCAACAGATGGAAAAATCTCATTGTCCATGATGTCGCTTTACTGTGCATTTCACTGGCAGAGGCACGGTCACTGACTGCATTCTACTTTCAGGTTTCTGTGGTTCAAGGCTTTTGGCCTCTGCCCTGAGGAAGGAAGAACTCATAATGTGGAAGATTGCCAAGATTTTCAGTTCGGTTCAGTTCAGTCACTCAGTCATGTCTGACTCTGCGACCTCATGAAACCCAGCATGACAGGCCTCCCTGTCCATCACCAATTCCCAGAGTTCACCCAAACGAATGTCCATTGAGACGGTGATGCTATCCAGCCATTTCATCCTCTATCGTCCCCTTTTCCTCCTGCCCCCAATCCCTCCCAGCATCAGGGTCTTTTCCAATGAGTCAACTCTCTGCATAAGGAGACCAAAGTATTGGAGTTTTAGCTTCAGCATCAGTCCTTCCAATAAACACCCAGGACTGTTCTCCTTTAGGATGGACTGGTTGGATCTCCTTGCAGTCCAAGGAACTCTCAAGAGTCTTCTCTAACACCACAGTTCAAAAGCATCAATTCTTTGGTGCTCAGCTTTCTTCACAGTCCAACTCTAGGTGGCCAAAGTACTGGATTTTCTGCTTTAGCATCATTCCTTCCAAAGAACACCCAGGACTGATCTCCTTTAGAATGGACTGGTTGGATCTCCTTGCAGTCCAAGGAACTCTCAAGAGTCTTCTCCAACACCACAGTTCAAAAGCATCAATTCTTTGGTGCTCAGCTTTCTTCACAGTCCAACTCTCACATCCATACATGACTACTGGAAAAACCATAGCCTTGACTAGACGGACCTTTGTTGGCAAAGTAATGTCTCAGCTTTTGAATATGCTGTCTAGGTTGGTCATAACTTTCCTTCCAAGGAGTAAGCACATTTTAATTTCATGGCTGCAATCACCATCTGCAGTGATTTTGGAGCCCCAAAAAATAAAGTCTGACACTGTTTCCACTGTTTTCCCATCTATTTCCCATGGAGAGATGGGACCAGATGCCATGATCTTTGTTTTCTGAATGTTGAGCTTTAAGCCAACTTTTTCACTCTCCTCTTTCACTTTTATCAAGAGGTCTTTCAGTTCCTCTTCACTTTCTGCCATAAGGGTGATGTCATCTGCATATCTGAGGTAATTGATATTTCTCCTGGCAATCTTGATTCCAGCTTGTGCTTCTTTCAGCCCAGCGTTTCTCATGATGTACTCTGCATAGAAGTTAAATAAGCAGGGTGACAATATAAGCTCCTATGGACTAGGATAAATACTGAAATATTGGTGATGTTTCTGACAAAAACAATTTTAGTATAGTAATGCATAGTCAGCTTTCATCCAATGTTGAGAACTGAAGTAGTTAAATAGTGTATAATCGATGTTTAATAAGTGTGTCTTTAAAATTTATGGACAAATTATAAACTAAAGGTGCTACCAAATAAGGTTCATCTTCACCAAGGCTCTACAGGTTTGCATAAACTGGGACAATCTGTTTTAGCTGATAGACCGAACAGCCTTTTTGTACTAGAAAATAGACTTTAGTTTTAATTCAAATCTTGCTATTCAAACTCTTAACAGATTGGAATATATTTACACATGCAAGTCAGTTAATAAATAGACAAGGAAAGTGTCACAGATTTGTCATACTTTTCTGATACTCCCACAGTTTTGATTCAGGTACCTTCTTCTGATTTCTTACTCCCACCATATTCTATGCTTCTAACCACTTGTATGCATTTAGGACAGCTATCATTTTCTCCAGATATTTGCTTTATCATTGAATATATCAAAGAGAAATTAAAAGATGCTTGTTCCTTGGAAGAAAAGCTATTATCAACCTAGATAGCACATTAAAAGCAGATACATCACTTTTCTGGCAAAGGTCCAAATAGTCAAAGTTATGGATTTTCCAGTAGTCATGTATGGATACGAGTTGAACCATATAGAAGGTTAAGTGCTGAAGAATTGATGCTTTCAAATTATGATGTGGAGAAGACTCTTGAGATTCTACTTGAGTACAAGGAGATCAAACCAGTCAATCCTGAATGTTAATTGGAAGGACTGATGCTGAAGCTGAAGCTTCAATACTATGGCCACTTGATGTAAAGAGCCAGCTCATTGGAAAAGATCCTGATGCTGAAAAAGATCAAAAGCAAAAGAGAAGAGGATAGCAAAGGATGGTATCATTAGATAGCATCACTGACTCAATGGACATGAATTTGAGCAAACTCTAGGAGACAGTGACAGACAGGGAAGCCTAGCAGACTATATTTCATGGGGTCACAAAGAGTCAGACACGACTTAGTGACTGAGCAACAATAGCAGCATATCAAAGGGAATAATATAGAAAATAATACAACAAACACTTGTGGACTTGTGGACATGGCACCCAGGTTTAAAAATCTTAGGAAAGTTCAATGTCTTTATATGGACCAAAATTTCCTGTTTTGGATAGAGAAATGTACATAGTAAACTCTTGCCTTCTTTCTTTTTTCTTTTTTTTTTTATTGTTAATCATCACTCTTCATTGATAAATTCACTGTAAAGACTTGGTATAGATAAGTCCCACTCTGCTTTAGAAGAAATCATCAACATATAAGTGAGTTTACACACTTCCTTTAATCCATTTTTATTGGCTGAATTGTGTCCCCAAAGATGTTAATTTGAAGCCCTAACCCCCAGTACATCAGAATGTGGTTTCATTTGGAACAAAATCATAATAGATTTAATGAGTTACTGTAAGATGAGATCATACTGAAATAGCTTATGTCCTTAATTCAGTCTGACCAGTGACCTTATAAGAAGAGATGTAAAGACACAAGGAAGATGGTCATGAGAGGACAGCATAAGAGAACAGAGTGTATATGTACAAACCAGGGAATATCACGGATTGTCAGCAACCATTAGAAGCTCTGCAGAGGCAAGGAAACATTGTTTTCTGTAGATTTCAAGGGGAGCATG
Organism: Madoqua kirkii; assembly: GCA_006408675.1. Taxonomy (NCBI): domain Eukaryota; kingdom Metazoa; phylum Chordata; class Mammalia; order Artiodactyla; family Bovidae; genus Madoqua; species Madoqua kirkii. The sequence goes on along the minus strand of SJYC01020184.1, from coordinate 517 downwards.
GCATGGCTTATGCCTTAGTTTTAGACATATAGCCACTAGAACTGTGAAACAATAGATTTCTGTTATTTTAAGCCAATCAGTTTGTGGTACATTGCTAATGGCGTCCTAAGAAATGAATACATTTGTTCACACAAATTCTCCAGTAACACAGGAACACAGCCCTGAACTTCAATATACAGGCTGCCCAAAGTTACCCCCAAACCACTGACATCTCATAACACACTACTGGACACTTCATTGCACTTCAGAGAGAAGAAATCCAGCTCCACCCACCAGATCATTGACACAAGTTTCCCTAACGAAGAAACCATGACAAGCCACTGATACAACACCACCCACAGCGAGGAAACTCCACAATGAAGAGAACTCCACAAACTGTCAGAATACAGAAAGGCCACCCCAAATGCAGCAATATAAACAAGATGAAGAGACAGAGGAATACCCAGCAGGTAAATGAACAGTATAAATGCCCACCAAACCAAACAAAAGAGGAAAAGATAGGGAATCTATCTGATAA
>SJYC01020183.1:0-10949 GCA_006408675.1 Madoqua kirkii | reverse complement strand
CAAAAACAAGACCCCTATATATGTTGTCTACAAGAGACCCACCTCAAAACCTACAGATTGAAAGTGAAGGGCTGGAAAAAGATATTCTAAGCAAATAGAGACCAAAAGAAAGAAGGAGTAGCAATACTCATATCAGATAAAATAGACTTTAAAACAAAGGCTGTGAAAAGAGACAAAGAAGGACACTACATAATGATCAAATACAGAAAAGGCCATACAGATCATTACTACATAATGATCAAAGGATCAATCCAAGAAGAAGATATAACAATTATAAATATATATGCACCCAATGTAGGAGCACTGCAATGTGTAAGAATTGATGCTTTTGAACTGTAGTGTTGGAGAAGACTCTTGAGAGTCCCATGGACTGAAAGGAGATCCAACCAGTCCATTCTGAAGGAGATCAGTCTGGGTGTTCTTTGGAATGAATAATGCTAAAGCTGAAACTCCAGTACTTTGGCCACCTCATGCGAACAGTTGACCTATTGGAAAAGACTCTGAGGCTGGGAGGGATTGGGAGTGGGAGGAAAAGGGAACGACAGAGGATGAGGTGGCTGGATGGCATCACTGACTCGATGGACATGAGTCTGAATGAACTCCGGAAATTGGTAACAGACACGGAGGCCTGACGTGCTGCAATTCATGGGGTTGCATATTCAGACATGACTGAGTGACTGAACTGAAATGATCTACTTGCTAGATAAACTACAAGCCAGAAATAACAAAAATAGACATAGTTCCGGTTATTATGTAGTTTAAAAGAAAGAAGGAAATAACTTAAATACAAACTATTACAAATTGTGATATGTACTCTAGAATAAAAATTACAGAAAGTGATGAGAATAGAGTGAACCTTATGTTGGTTGAGTGATCCAAAATTTTCTTTCTAAAACATAGAGTGAAAGTTAAGAAAGCCTATCTGCTGGAAGAGCACATGTAATATCAATTCAGCCTGAAGAATCCGAAGTCAAACTCCAGAGACAAGAATAAAATTTTACTGCAGATAATTTAAGAAATGATAAAAATATCCTAACACTGCAATGACTAGAATGAGATGAGTTTATAAGTCCATATTACCTCATGACTTCCCTGGTGGCTCAGATGGTAAAGTGTCTGTCTACAATGCGGGAGACCCAGGTTCGATCCCTGGATCAGGAAGATCTCCTGGGGAAGGAAATGGCAACCCACTCCAGTAGTCTTGCCTGGAAAATCCCATGGACAAAGGAGCCTGGTAGGCTGCAGTCCATCCATGGGGTCACCATGAGTTGGACACGACTCAGCGACTTCGCTTTCACTTTCACCTATCACCTCAGGTGAAAGTTAAGTCAATCAGTCGTGTCCGACTATTTAGAAATCCAGATTCTATTTAAGTGCAATCTGAAAACATGGAAGAGTTTAAGAAGGGACATAATACATTTTAGATTTTTGCACAGTCACGTTCTTGCTGAATGTAGTATCAATTGAGAGATAAGTAAGAGGAACAGTAAATGAATCAGTTAGTAGACCACTGTCATTAATGTGCTGAAGAATCATGGTGACTTGGAAATGGGAACAGAGAAAAAGGAGTTATTTTGCATTACAAGTAAGATAATAAAATGCTGAGTTTTACTGGAGTTTTATAGTAGATACCATATTTTTGTGATTATGCAGAATTCATCCCTGTTTTCTAACAGCCTTCAAATTGCCTTTCACTGTATTATAAGACTCCCACAGTGAATAGAATTTAAGAACAATAAAACTATGCATTCTATCATAACTGGGAAACTGAACATATTCCTGTAGGTTCCTTCTGTCAGATCCTTTCTTCCTAACTTATTAGCCAGCGATTAGATACATGAAGCATAACCCATAGTTCATTTCAGTTCAGTTGAGTTCAGTCGTGTCTGACTCTTTGTGACCCCATGAACTGCAACAAGCCAGGCTTCCCTGTCCATCATCAACTCCCAGAGTTCACCCAAACTCATGTCCATTGAGCTGGTGATGCCATCCAACCATCTCATCCTCTGCCGTCCCCCTTTTCTCCCGCCCCTAATCCCTCCCAGCATCAGGGTCTTTTCAAATGAGTCAGTTCTTTGCATCAGGTGGTCAAAGTATTGGACTTTCAGCCTCAGCATCAGTCCTTCCAATAAACATCCAGGACTGATCTCCTTTAGGATGGACTTGGTTGAATCTCCTTGCAGTCCAAGGGACTCTCAAGAGTCTTCTCCAACACCACAGTTCAAAAGCATCAATTCCAAAGGAGAATCAGACACAGAGAACAGACTTCTGGACATGTGGTGAGGGGAGAAGAGGGTGAGATGTATGGAAAAAGTAACATGGAAACTTATATTACCATATGTAAAATAGGTAGTCAATGGGAATTTGCTGTATGTCTCAGGAAACTCACAAAGGGGCTTTGTATAAACCTAGAGGGGTGGAGATGGGGAGGGAGATGGGAGAGAGTTTCAAAAGGGAGGACGTATATGTATACCTATGGCTGATTCATGTTGAGGTCTGACAGAAAACAGCAAAATTCTGTAGAACAATTATCCTTCAATAAAAATAAATTAATTGAAAACAAAACAAAACAAAAACATTATTTCTACAACATTCAGCTTTCTTTATGGTCCAACTATCACATCCCTACCTGACTACTGGAAAAATCATAGTTTTGACTAGATGGCCCTTTGTTGGCAAAGTAATATCTCTGCTTTTTAATATGCTGTCTAGGTTGGTCAGCGCTTTTCTTCCAAGGAGCTAGAGTCTTTTAATTTCATGGCTGCAGTCATCATGTGAAGTGATTTTGAAGCCCAAGAAAATAAAGTCTTTCATTGTCTTCATTGTTTCCCCATCTATTTGCCATAAGTGATGGGACTGGATGCCATGATATTAGTTTTCTGAATGTTGAGTTTTAAGCCAACTTTTTCACTCTCCTCTTTCACTTTCATCAAGAAGATCTTTAGTTCTTCTTCACTTCCTATGTCATAAGGGTGGTGTCATCTACATATCTGAGGTTTTGATATTTCTCCTGGCAATCTTGATTCCAGCTTGTGCTTCATCCAGTCCAGCATTTTACATGATTTACTTTGCATTTATAAGTTAAATAAGCAGGGTGACAATATACAGCCTTGATATACCAGCCTATTCCATGTCCAGTTCTAACTGTTGCTTCTTGATCAGCATACAGATCTCAGGAGGCAGATATGTAGTCTGATATTCATCCACATCTGTTAAATTTTCCACAGTTTGTGGTGATCCACACAGTCAAGGCTAAAGGCAAAGCTAAAGGCATAATCCACGAGGCACAGTTTTCCAGAGGGTTCCATCATGAGAGAGTGGTAACAGTTGGAGCGGATGTTGTTCATTGACTAAAAGACCTTCCTAGGTTTGCAGCTCCTGCCATGAGACCACTGCTACAGTTCTTGTTTCTTGTCTGGATCAATTAATTATTTGGTTGATTTGGAAAGTCTAAATTTACTTGGAATAATTTGGCATTTGTATTAGCCAGAGTCTGATTCTGTTGTTTGTACACAAAGAACTCTATAATTTCCCAGTTTTGGTTTAAACATCTGAAGAAACAGCTGCTAAACTAAGGGTAATGAGGCTGAGAGAGGTTTGTAAATGAAAGTGAAGAATGAAGCTCTAGATATGTTAGTTTGAGGTGTCTGTAAAGAGACATTGAAAAAAAAGAGAGATATTGATAAGCAGTTGGAAATGAGTGTTCAGTGGTTAAAAATGGAGACGTAATCAAAAATTAAGGGAGCATTACCATATATATGATATTTAAAACCATGGAAATTGTGAGTCACTAAAAAGAGACAACTGAAAAAGATATGGAGAGTTAGGATAAACTCTGGAAATTTCAACATTTAGAGATAGGTTAGAAGAAGATAAAGAGTCAAATGAGATGAGATAGAACACCGGAATAACAATGGCCTGGTTAACTTGGTAGCAGAACATGAACTCACAGAAACATATGTTCATGTGGCTCAAGAATAGAATGATCCACCTTATGGAATGCAGCAGAAAATGAAGTTATATGAAGACTGAAAACTGTGCACTTACTTTGCATCAGGAAGATCACTAACGTCTTTAAAGGAACAGGAGGGATGTATATTCAGAAGCTGAATGAGATGCCAATTTCTTTGGGCTGATTAGAGTCAGAACAGCCTTCTTCTGAAAGGAGTATATTGATAATCAAGGAAGACATGCTGTCACTAAGGTTTCCATATAAGGTCATGGTAGACTCATTCTCCAAGTGCCCTGGCAGCTAGGAAGTGGGACTTTAAACTAGACTTAGTCAAAATGATATTTTCATGTGAGCTTTTAGTTCTAAGAGAATAACTAAAAGAACAGGTGGGAATAACACAGAGGGCTCTGACAATGCTATTAAGACAAGTGTAGAACAGCTACTGAGCAAGGTTTAGCACCCTAAGTAAATAAGTTCTGTGATTGGAGCATGGCTCTATGATGCCCCTCTTAGTATCTATAACAATTCTCTATTGCACCTGTAAAAAATTATCACAAGTCTAATGGCTTAATACAACTACAACTTTCTTATAATTCTGGAGGTCATAAGATTTAAATTCAGGATGTCTACCAGATTGTGTTAGGGAAGAGTCTTGTTTACTAGCCTTCTCCAGATTCTAGAGGCCAGCTGCTTTCCTTGGTGTACAGCCCCTTCCTCCATCTTCAAAGCTATCAACATAGCATCTTTCAATCAGTTCTCTCTTCTCTCTTTCTCTTTCACTCTATTTACTCTCTCCCCTCTTTGGTTTCCTTTCTGCTTCCCTGGTGGCTCAGATGATAAAAAAAAAAAAAAAATCTGCCTGCAATGCAGGAGGCCTGGGTTCAGTCCCTGGGTTGGGAAGATCCCCTGGAGAAGGGAATGGCTACCCACTCCACTATTCTTGCCTGGGCAATCTCATGGACAGAGGAGCCTGGTGGGCTACAGTCCAAGGGATCACAGAGAGTCAGACACAACTGAGAGACTAGTACTTCCACTGCATCCATTATCACATTTCCTTCTGTGATGTTCTTGCTTCCCTGCTGTAAAAATCCATGTGGTTACACTAGACCCACCCACATAATCCAAGACAATTTCTCCACTGAAAAGTCCTTAACACACCTGCAAAGTGTCTTTTATCATTAAAGTAAGATATTCACATGTTTTTGGATTATGATAAGAATACCTCTAGGGATATATTATTCTGTCTACCACAGTTCCAGACTGACTTCTAATCTGGATCTCGAGGCTAATGAAAATACCCTTCCTAGAAATCTGCCTTCCCTTTCTTGGTGCTAATATTGAGCACCAAAAATCTAGGGTGCAGAGGGGAAGCAAAAGAAGAGTTAAGAAGTCAATGCAGAAAGTAAGAGAACAAGCTACATAAATAAGTACATACATAAATACTAAATAAAATTATACCATAATGGGAAGTGCCTATTTAAAGATTCAAATGGTGTGTTTTTTTTTTCTTTCTTTTTGTAACATTCTTGGACAGTATTTAACTGCATTGGTACAAACATAAAATAAAGATGTGAATTCATTCAGCTTATAGTTTAGATGCCCCAGTGAAATGAGTAACTTAACTCTTGGAAGACACCCCAATTTCCAAGTGTAATAGGCAATTAAGTTCAACTTTTACTGTAGGAAACAGGAAGAATAAAAGAAAAGCAGGCCCCAGCAAGGGCCACAAAAGAAATTTATAATTATTGATAAACTGGATGGGGGAAAAATCAAAAGTTAACTAGGTTGGGTTATAACCGTCGCCTTAGCTTCTGTATCCCCTGACAAGTGGGCAGCCCTCCTGGGTAGCTACTGAAAAGATGGTTGACTTAACCCATAGAAAATGCTGACACTCTGGCTGTACCAAAAAATGAATGCTTCCTGGGAGCTCACTCTCTGTGAGCTACTACATACCTTGCAGCTCCATCTTTAATATTCAGCTAGGTAAATGGATGATGAGCAAGTCTGCAAACACTGTGCTTTCAACAGAGGAAGTGCAAGATTCATTTTTTTTCAGTGCCCTTACAATGAAGGAATGGGAATTCTATTCTTGGAACAAGTCCAGAGGGAACAGTTCATAATCTTGAAAACAAGATATGATCCTGGGGTTGGAAAACCGACCCCAGACTGTTTCTCAACTGACATCTCAGAGTCACATGTTTTACGTGTCTGGTGGAAAATCTATAGATAAGAGTATTAGTCTTAGTTACTAATTTGTTATTGATTACTCTTTCCTAATTACTCATTGGCTAATGATCATTTTGCTCTTTGGTCCTGAAGGCCACATGAGTTATAGTTTAACTCCCCACTTATTCATGGCTGAAAGTATAATAAAGCTGGCTTGGATTCAGTTTTAGCACCTTCACCTTGGAGCGGTGTTGGTCCCCTGATCCTTGCTTGTTTCTGAATTCTTGTGCCTTGTTTCTCATTCTCTCACTGTAACGCACTTTCAGAAACCCTGCTTGTCGAGCTGGTCTCGACATTTTACCGATTCTCCAGAATTTTCGTCTAGAGTATGTTGCTGGGGACCACAAGCTGGATAATAAACACCTTAGTTTCTTCTAAAGAGAGTTAATAATACTTTCACCTCCAACAACATGGTAACTTAGGTATTCTGAGGTTTGCTTGTCCCCTCCAAATGTATTGCTAATATTGAGCACCAAAAATCTAGGGTGCAGAGGGGAAGCAAAAGAAGAGTTAAGAAGTCAATGCAGAAAGTAAGAGAACAAGCTACATAAATAAGTACATACATAAATACTAAATAAAATTATACCATAATGGGAAGTGCCTATTTAAAGATTCAAATGGTGTGTTTTTTTTTTCTTTCTTTTTGTAACATTCTTGGACAGTATTTAACTGCATTGGTACAAACATAAAATAAAGATGTGAATTCATTCAGCTTATAGTTTAGATGCCCCAGTGAAATGAGTAACTTAACTCTTGGAAGACACCCCAATTTCCAAGTGTAATAGGCAATTAAGTTCAACTTTTACTGTAGGAAACAGGAAGAATAAAAGAAAAGCAGGCCCCAGCAAGGGCCACAAAAGAAATTTATAATTATTGATAAACTGGATGGGGGAAAAATCAAAAGTTAACTAGGTTGGGTTATAACCGTCGCCTTAGCTTCTGTATCCCCTGACAAGTGGGCAGCCCTCCTGGGTAGCTACTGAAAAGATGGTTGACTTAACCCATAGAAAATGCTGACACTCTGGCTGTACCAAAAAATGAATGCTTCCTGGGAGCTCACTCTCTGTGAGCTACTACATACCTTGCAGCTCCATCTTTAATATTCAGCTAGGTAAATGGATGATGAGCAAGTCTGCAAACACTGTGCTTTCAACAGAGGAAGTGCAAGATTCATTTTTTTTCAGTGCCCTTACAATGAAGGAATGGGAATTCTATAAGGACAATGCCATCTAATTTCCTCACTCACTCTCACAATGGCTGATGGTGTTTAAACTGCTTTGGGGGGAAGTAGTATATTTTAACACAGTATTTGATGAGTAAAAATAACTGGATAAACATTTTGGAGCAGAATGCAGTAGTATGTGGCAAGACGATGTTCTTATAGCAGCAGCTACTAGAAAATGAATATTATTTTTTGTAAACACATTAGTAAGCCATGAAATCAAAAAGTCCCAAAGGGACTAAAAGCTGGAGAAAGGTAAGAGTCTTTGTTTTTCCAGTCTTAGTAGACAAATAGAGGTGTATCTAGCTTCCCTGGTGGTGTAGGTGGCAACAAATCTGCCTGCAATGTGAAAGACCCAGTTTTGATCCCTGTGTTGGGAAGATCCCCTGGAGAAGGGAATGGCAACCCATTCTAGTATTCTTGCTTGATGAATCCCATGGACAGAGAAGCCTAGTGAGCTATAGTCCATTGGATCGCAAAGAGTCAGACATGACTGAATGACTAACACCCCACTCCTACAGGAATATCTATTACAAGTCAGGGGAATTCATGCCTGAGACCTGTGGCAAATGTTAATTTACTTATTGGTAAAACAAAGGGAGGGTTCAGATATGGTGATTGACAATGGGAAGAATATCAAGTGATTTCTCCAGAAAATACAGCAAGGCAAAAATCCTATGTCCATTGAAAAGGATGAAGATTATAATAAAAGTGAAGATGGAGTCACTTTAAAAGTGAAACCCAAATTAGACACAATAAAAGTAATACATATTATACTGTTTATAAAACATTAATGTGACTCTCAAATCTGCTTTTCTATAGGACCTTGGGAAAAATTTTACTAGTTTCTGATTTCTTTTTTTGTAACCATAACCTAACTATAACCATGACTAGTTCTGATTTCTAAGGATTGTTATTTATTTATGAAGCAATTCCAGCAATATCTAGTGCATGTTATATATGATTTTTCTGAGGATTAAAATAAGCTCACAAATGTAAAATGGATAGATATTCTATTTTATGAAGTATAATTCATATATAGGGTATATATTCATACATAAGAAAAAAAACCAAATGAAATAAAATCTGTGTGTAAAATATCGTAGAAAAATCAAACATTTGAGAATTTTTGCTTTTAGTAAGTTATTAAGATAAGAGTTTTTCTCATTTATTGAGCCCTATAACAGCATTACACTGAGCACTTCACATGCTATCATCTCACTTTATCTATGCAACAAACCCATGAGGTTGTTCCATTATGATTTCTTTATTGCAGAAGAGGTTTACAGGGGTTAAAAAGAACTAGTTAAGATTAAATAAACTGCAACTGGCAGATCTGAAACTTGAACCCAAGCATACTAACAGCAGAGCCTCACTGTCTTTGTCTACAAACATGGAAATTAAGTAGCTCTAGATTTAGCAGGGGCTTCCCTGGTGATTCAGGCAGTAAAGAATCTGCCTGCAATGGGGGAGATTTGGGTTCCATCCCTGGGTTGAGAAGATCCCCAGGAGGAGGGCATGGCAACCCACTCCAGTATTCTTGCCTGGAGAATCCCCATGGACAGAGAAGCCTGGCGGGCTAAGATTTAGGAGGCAATTTTTAATTGTGCAACTATACTAGATTTAATCACAGAAAGAAAATAAGCCTGCAACACATAACATAGAGTTGCATTTATAAAATCTTGTAAGTGCATTTTCAGACAAAACCATTACATCTAAGAAAATATGGGTGTGAAAATTCATCAACATTTTATGAAGTTCTACAAATGTTTAAGAGAGGCATCATGTTTCTACCACCAAATTAAAAGCAAAAATTAGTTATAAACTGAGAAATTTGCTTGATGACTCTAGAAAAAGAATAAGTAAATAAAGTAGTTCCAACAAATCTTTATACTTTGCTTCAGTATTTCAAATAACTTCAAAATGGACACATTTGTGTAACCTAAAATTATAATTAATGAATTAACTTTTTTGCAAAATTGTACCTACTTCTAAAGAATCACACATATCAAATTAAACTACTCCATATATCAACATAAATGTCATAATTGAACCAATGACAGCCATTAGATATTTTCCCCGTGCCATATTTAATAAACTACCTTTTGTGCTTTTCAAAGCAGAGAGCCATGATTGACTACTTTATAATTAATCTGGTCTGGGTAGAATTTCAGTTTGATGTGTGCTTGCATGCTAAGTCACTTCAGTCATATCCAACTCTCTGCAACCCTACGGACTGTTGCTCACCAGGCTCATTGGTCCCTGGGACTCTCCAGGCAAGAATACTGGAATAGGTCACCACGCCCTCCATCAGTGTATCTTCCAACCCAGGGACTGACTCCACATCTCTTTTATGTCTCCTGCACTGGCAGGCAGTTCTTTAACACTAGTGCCACCTATAGGAGTTAGCTAAGCCATCTGTCTACAGTGCAGGAGACCTGGGTTCGATCCCTGGTAGGTAAGTTCCCTGGAGAAGGAAAAGGCAACCCACTCCAGTACTCTTGCCTAGAAAATCCCATGGATGGAGAAGCCTGGGTCCATGGGGTCACAAAGAGTCGGACACAACTGAGCGACTTCACTTTCACTTTCAAGCCATCATAAAGCAGTATCTTGGCACTTAACTGACTTGACAGTTTTCCAGGTTGAAGGGTGATTTATTGATCAGGGAAACAAATGTTCTTTCTTGCCACCAGACTCCCTCAGGAAACAAGAACAATCAGATGGTCAACAGCCACTTAACCAGATCAGAGGGATCACTCAGCAAATTTGTTCACTGTTCTAGTTTAAACTTTTGGACAGTCCCTTAAAGTTAAGCTGCTTTTCACTGAGGTTGATTTGGTACTCTGTGTTAGCATGGCAAGGTGAAGTTCTTTAAATTAAATTTAAATTAAGTCTTAAAATAAATTTTCAGAATAAGCAGTTCATTGATTTTAAAGTATTTTCCTGGGGGCTTGCAAAACTGTCTCTATCCTTATGTAGAAAGAAACTTAAGTCATTAAGATATATGGAAAGTAGAGAGTGAAACATTAATTACAGTCTTTGCAACTGTCCTCAGAGATAATTTTTCTCTCTATGGATATGAGCTGCCTGTGTGCTAATCACTCAGCAATCTATGTTGGTAACGACAGCAGATGACAGAAGCAGAGAGTGTTCTCTTAAGTCTTTGTTTGAAGGAAGATGAGCCACAAGGTTTCTGAGAGGATTGTGGGTGTTAGAAATCTAGCTACATAGTTTATTGTCAAACTTAATTATTATTTCTTTTATACATTCATTGGCCCATTTACATTTTGCGTGCATGACTAAAAGAATAAGCTGTGAAATGTTACAAGAAATTGATCACAAAAAAATGCTACAAACTCTTTGTATTCCTATTTCTCATAAAATGCATAATCAGATTCAGTAACATGGTAATGTATAACCTAATTAAATCTGACAGTACTACTAAAATTAATGTATAACTTGTTTTTAAGAATGTGTCAGCCTTATATATTTCTTATTCATATTAATAAATAACACAGATAAATTGAGGCTTATCTTTCCATTTCCACT
>SJYC01020179.1:0-16224 GCA_006408675.1 Madoqua kirkii | reverse complement strand
GATGTTGCACTACAGTGGGGCTGGGACTGGTTGTCACTGCACATTTTAAGCCTTGGCTCTCATTGTATCTGCCGATTGCCAAACAAGTGTTAAGACAAACCCAAGGCAAGTGTACTTGGTCCAAGTGGAGGCACAGCAAGAGTGAGGATGTGACTAAATTCCAGGAGAGCTAAGAATTCAGGCTAAGAAAAGTGAAGGGACGAACAGAGATATTTCATGTAAATTGTGAGCAAAACAGAACAGGGGGTATCTATGCTGATAACAGACAACATAGGCTCAAGTCAAAAACTCTTACGAGAGGCAAAGAAGAGTATTATGTAATGATAAAGCAATCAATCAGCCAGGAAGAAATAACAATTATAAATATGTATGTATTTAACTTCAGAGCACCTCAGTGTAAAGCAAACATAAATAGAACTGAAGGGAGACTCAGACAATAACAGGTGCAGCAGAAGGCTTCAGCACCCACTTTCAGTGATGGGTGGAGGATTGGAGAGAAGGTCAGTAAGGAGGCTTTGAACCACACTGTGGACAAGAATCCAACAGAAAACACAAGCAAACAAAAAACAGAGCTTTCTACCTGATAATGGCAGAATATCCTTTCTTTTTAAGTACATAGGAAACTTTCTGCAGGATTAGTCACATCTTAGTTCATGAAACAAGTCTTAAGAAACTTAAAATGACTGAAGGCATGCCAAGTATCTTTACCAGTCAGGATGGGGTGAAAGTAGAGATCAGTAGCAGGAAGAAAACTGGAAAATTCACAGGTAGGTGGAAATAGAATAACAAATTCTTGAACAACCATTGGGTCTAATAAGAAATCTGAAAGGAAATTGGAAAATACCTTGAGAAATGAAACTGAAAACACAACATAGCAGAACATAGGGGATACAGCAAAAGCAGTACTAAGATAGAATTAATTGTGCTAAATTCCTACATTAAAAAAGAGGAAAGATCTCAAATAAGCTAAGGTGGAAAAAGGAGAAGAGACTAAAGCCAAAGTTAGCAGAAGGACAAAAATAGCAAAGGACTGGGCAAAAATAAATAAGATAGAAAATTAAAAAAACAACAAACACCCAACTCTTGAATTGGTATTTTTGAGAAGATAAACAATATATTGACAAATCCTTAGCTAAAGTAATAAACCAACACAGGGAAGATTCAAATAAAATCAGAAGTGAAAGAGGATACAACTGATACCACTGAAATAATAAGGATCATAAGAAATTACCGTGAACAATTATATGCTAAGACACTGGATATGTGCACGCTCAGTTGTTCAGTCATGTCCAACCGTTTGTGACCCCCATGGACTGTAGCCTACCGGGCCCCTCTGTCCATGGGATTCTCTAGGCAGGAATACTGGAGTGGATTGCCATGCCCTCCTCCGGGGGATCTTCCCAACTGAGCAGTCGAATTGCACTGCAGGCAGATCTTCCCACGAGGGAAGCCCCGTCCTGGGGGATACTACGTGAATTAACCTTTTAATGTTAAGCTGACTGTGCATTGCTGGTCATGCTAACACTTTTTGTATGCTGCTGGATTCAATCTGCTAGTCTTTTGTTGAAGACTTTTGTACCTATATTCAAAAGGGATATGAGTCTGTCCTTTTCTTGTGATATCTTTGTTTGGTTTTGAAATCAAGATAATAGTGGTTTCATAGAATGAACTTAAAGTATTCCTTTCTCTTCTCTTTTTTGGGGAAGAGTTAATGTTGTGTAAATGTGAGCAGTGTTTCCTCATCTGTGAAAAGGAGGTGATAATGGCTTAAAGAAAGTCGCATTGTCATAAGAATTAATTAATACAAATGAACTAAAAGTCTGTCTGTAGAGGAGATCCAACCGTGCCAGGTGCACGTGGGCATTCAGCTCGTGTTAGCTGTTACTATCAATACAGGGAGTGGGGAGCTGCTGTCTGTGCCGAACTATCCAGATGCATGAGTTTATTCAAACATCCACTACTACGTGTTACAGGTTCTGAGAATCAAGTGGACAAACACATTTTAGCCTGTTACATCTTTGGAATAATGGGAAATCAGCGCAGTAATTGGATATTTGTATTGGCTGTTTTGGTGCTAAATTCACTTTATATTCTATGCAGCGACCTAGAAACAGCTGAAATATGTGTTTTCTAATCTGTGTGGACATTCTCTCCCGCTGGGAACATCACGTGAATTGCTCATTTGTAATTCTTTAAAGGCATGCATTATATTTCTTGTTAATATATGTGTGTTTCTTATCCATAGGGAGACCGTATGTGATTTACTGTTTAATCAGAAATGTTTTGGGGAGTGAAAGGCAGTGTTATTAATAGTTATTCTAGGATAATAGGCATAAGGCAGGACTGTGCTGGTGTATGAACACATGGTTCTCTCCTTCTCCAGAATGTCTGTTAAATCTTTCTTATATTCTGCAAGTATCTGTGACTGTCCTGATGATAGTAGATGATCGATAAATATTTCTGGAGGAATTACCAAACAGCAACCAGACAGAGACAGACTGTACATTATTTTTATTGTTTATTTACTACTTTAATTTGAAGTATTGAAACCATTCACAGGCTTTCCAGTTGACAATCTAATTTGTCTGCTTAATTAAGGGGTCAGTAAGACAAGCATTTTGCCACTTGCAGCCAGAAAACTCTATGAACCATGAAGGAAAATAAAAGCGATTAAGAAAGAGGATTAATTTGAAAACTCAGCACACTATTTCCACATTCTTCACAGAAATACAAATCATTTCTACATATTCCTGTCTTTTTGTATAAATATGAAACACTAGAAGTTTCTTAATTGAAATCGCTTAAAATAGCCTTGTCCTTTGTAGCAGGTGTTTGGGCGCTGTCACAGGAGTGCCCTGGGGCATGGTTCTGCTTGCTGCTGCTCACCTTTGCTTCTTGTTTTCAAATCTGACGTTATTCCTCCTCAGTGCTGAAATTTTTTTTTATTTCTCTAAAGCTCAGCAGGGAGGCATGTGGCTGACATGACATTTGGGACCCCTGGGAGTAGGCTGTGTATCCTGGAAAATCAGAATAATCCATTTATTTTGATGCTGGGCCAACGATATCAGGTTCAGTTTATGTCAAAAGAAGTGTTGTGTTTGGTTGCTTAGAATACATGCTGAGAATTGATGGTCGAAGGAATTACATCCAACTCCCTGCCGTCTGTCTGTCTTTCTGTGTATCAGCCCGTCTGCCACCTGTCTGTCTGTCTGTCGATCCATCTGTCATCTGTCTACATATCATTGTTCTCCTTTGTATTGTATTTGATGGAATTTGTATCTGATTACTTTTTCTTTTCTTTTTCATCTGACAGAATATATGGGCTAAGTACCTTTTATAATTTTGCTTTATAATTTCTAAGTCTGAAGAGAATCTGCTACTAAATTGTAATTTGAAACTTCTCAGCATAAAAATTCTAAATTTCCCCCCCAATACATAATAATATAAATTCAAGCTTTCTTGCTTTCTGAAGCAAACTGAAATTACTGAGATAGTTACCAGGTATTATCAGGACAGATCACAGACGATAAGGAGAAGATCCTTAGTACCCAGATGATTTCAGTTTGACAAGCCACGGGGTGTTATTAGTCATACACAGGCCAGCCTCGGTTGTGCTTAGCATGCAACAACACTTTGCTAGAGGCATCAGGTCTAAACTGTTCATTTGCATAGATGTTCGGAGTATTACCCAGAGCTAAACATGATAAATTGTATTTATATCCAACAAAATGAGTACAAAATTGAATTTAGCAGGAAAGTGTCCATTTTAAGGACATAAGTATTATCTGGCCAGAAGCAAATGGCTGTGAGGAAGTATTGTTTGTTTGTGGGTTTTTGTTTTTTGTATACCAAGGAGAAAGGGAGGGGAGTCACAGAGCTTGAGAACATGCTCGTACTATTAGTAGTCATACCAGCCCTCTAACAGGAGTATCGTATGGGTGCAGAGCTCTGGGCTCCAGGCTTTTCTGTAATTCCAGAGATGGGCATATGCAGTTCGGGGCATGTGGGGAGTTTGTTGAGAGTGGCCTGTGGAGATAGTGAACAGAGGATCAGGCTTCCACAGTCCTGGTCATCAAGATGCTCACAGCCTCGTAAGGGAGACACCTCTGCAGATGGAAACAGGAAGTGTCTGAAGTGTTGAGTGTTGTGGCTGAGACAAGGTATGGTGCGTTTGAGGTAAGACACACACACCTTGTCCAACGGAGCCGGAGATGAGCGAGGAAGGCTTTTCTCTAGGAGGCACAATTGTTCAGTCGTCCTGCAGAATGAGTAAGCGTGGGAGAGGCTGACAGAGGAGGCAGCGGCTCTGAGGTTGAGGGGACAGCACTGTGCAGGGCTGGGGAGCTGAGGGCACGTGGTGTCCAGAGGACAAGAGACCTGTGCTCATGGGGCGTGAGACTGAGGGGAAGGGGGTCAGTGAGTAGGAGCAGAGGGGACAATGAATTCAAGACACGCTGAGTAGATTTAACACCCCAGCCTGGGGGGCATGTGGTGTGAAGGAAGGGAAAGATGAAGCGATGGTGGCTCTGGCAGAGTCAGTACCACCATTAGCCCAGAGGTGTTTTCGTTTGAATTAGAAAAAGACACATTTTCATCCTGGCAAGTAGAAACTCTGTGGCAGGAGGAATGGCTGGTGTACATGTTACTGAATCCAAGCTCACTATGCTCACTGCATGACAGGCCAATAAGTTGAATGCAAAGTGTCAAGACAAGGAATACAACTTTATTTAGAAAGCTGGCAGACCGAGAAGATGGCAGACTAATGTCTCAAAATAACCATCTTATCCAGGTTTGGATGCCAAGTTCTTTTATGGAACAAAGATAGGAGAGGAGGTAAAAAGGTAAAAAGGCCATTAATCTTGCAAATATCTCCTGGAATGGTCAGCCTCAGGGAGGAAAGGTGTCTGTTTCTTCCTTCCTGTAGCCACCCAAAGGTGGACAGGGTCCTGAACAAGGCACTTCGGTTTAACATTCAGGCAGAAGAGCAGGTTCCCCAAGGCAGGTTATGTTTGGACGGAATCCTTTCAGTGCGCAAAAGCAATGGGAAGCAAAGATTAAAGTAAAAGAAACAGATCCAACCAGGAGTCAATTCTTCTCTGTAACATGCAGAGCCAAGGGTGAATGTCAGTTTCCACCAGCCCCTTGGCTCGGTGCTCTTGTACAGTGCACAGTCTGAACAACCGTAGGAGCAGAAATGGGCAGATGGTCAGCCACTGTCATCATTAGTGCAATTAGGAAGAGTGAGAGGAACTAGGAGGTCATGGGAGGGGCAGTCATGTGCTCAGTGTGTAGTATTTAGGGTCACTGTTCAGGCTGTGTGTGTGTGCTTAGTTGTGTCTGACTCTCTGTGACCCAGTGGACTGTAGCCCACCAGGCTCCTCTGTCCATGGAATTCTCCAGGCAAGAATACTGGAGGGGGTTGCCATTTCCTACTACAGGGAATCTTCCCAATGTAAGGATCACACTCACATCTCTTGCATCTCCTGTATTGGCAATCAGATTCTCTACCACTGTGCCACTTGTGAAGCTTCACTATTCAGGTGGAAATATCAAGTAAGAAGTTAGATGTAAGATTCTAAAACACGAGGGACTAGAGGTGATTTGAGTCCTTAAACTTAAAAAAATTACATGTAAATTGTAGTTAAAATTATTCATACTGCACAACCTTTTAAATCATGGCTCTAGTGGGCCTCATATAATACTAAGTTTTGGTTCTCCAAAAAGGTTAACCTGCTCTGTCAAAAAAGTAATTCCAACTAACTTACTAAAAAATGTCTACTACTGTTTACTAATATACAAAGACTGGTCATGAGTAACTGGATTGGTGAAGTTTTTTACTTTGCTACAGACCACTGGGCTATGCCTTGTGTGATGGGGACCTAGTACCCAAAGTACCTCTGCCTTGACACTCAGAAAGTCAGACTGTGTGAGTAGAATCTGTACAGGTAAGCTGCAGCCAATCCATATTGGTTAGGTCAGCTAAGCAAAAATCCAACATTTCATGAGAGGGAGGACTAAAAAAAATATATTCTGGGTAAACCAGGCTTCCCAGGTGGCTCGGATGGTACAGAATCCACCTACCAGTGCAGGAGACGTGGGTTCAATCCCTGGGTTGGGAAAATTCCCTGGAGAACGGGATGGCAGCCCACTCCAGTAGTTCTGCCTGGAGAATTCCATGGACAGAGGCGCCTGTACAGTCCATGGGGTTGCAAAGAGTCAAACACAACTAAGTGACTCAAACGTTTTCTTTCACATAAGAGGTGTTAAGAAGATCAGTAGATAGTGTACGTTTGGGTGAATTCCATGTTCCACTGTTTGTTTGCAGCTCATTGCCAGTTCCCTTTTCATTATTTAAAAGTTTTAATATAGGATGCACGGTCACCTCTGTTGCTGCTTCACTGTGGTGGGAGATTCAGTCACTGAGCTCGCGTCTGAATTTTGTTTGAAATATCAGTGACATCCTTTACTTTCAATGTTACCCTTCTGGTTCTAAAGTGACATTTCCAGCCAGCCAAGCAAAATAGCACTGGCAGATTAAGCATCTAAAACATCAAACTAATGATAATTGGGTGCTTTCTGAACATCTGCTTTTGAGACAGTAAGGTCATACATATCTTGGATATGTAATAATTTTTAGATGCTGATATTAATATCAGTGAACATCTTCCTAGACTAATATTTCCATGTATTTCATTGTAGGATTTTAAAACTATTTATAGTCTTCAATGTATAGACACCCAGTTAAAAAAGATCAAACAGCACAGACAGGCATTAAAATTAAAATTCTCTATTGTACCCCCTACTGCTGTTAAACCCCCAGTCTTTTCATGAAGGAATCAACAAACAAAAAACCAAAACACAAAAAAGCTAAAAAACCCAAATCCCTTATGCATATACACATATATACATTATACATATATACATACACATGGAACTGTTGTTCTGAATTTGGCATTTTTGCACTTATGTCTTAGAGATGCAAATCATCTCATTGTTTTCCATGGTGCATAGCATTCCACTCTGTGATATACTGTAACTTATTTAAACAATGCCCCCACATTACACATTTAGGTGGTTTTTATTTTTGGTCACACACCCAGTTACACCCAGTGTTCTTATTCCTATATCTTAGTATAATTTTGCAATTGACTCACAGGTAAAATCTCACCAGTAGAATTCTTGTCTTAAAGAGTTCATGCTTTAAAATTTTTGGTAAGCCTTTCATATCGTTCTTGGAAGAGGTCACCCCAGGTGACACTCTGTCTGACACAGCCCAGGAGTGTGCCTCTTGTCCTTAGGCAGCACTTGTGTCTCTTGAGGATGACTTGCCTGGTGATCTGGGCTCCGTGATGCCGCTGCAGACTTGAAGAGGGGGCTTCCCTACCCTTTTAGAATCCTTCTCACATGATGCTTTTCCATCCCACACAGAGGTGGGTGTCACGTGGGTACCTCTGGTAGCCTTTGCCACCCACCACCCAGGGACTGACTGGCAAAGTGTAGCTACATGATAACTGGGGAAGATAAGCATTTTTTTCAAAGTGATTTTATGGATGTTTGGCATGTATGTGGGTGTTCTGGGCATAAAACCCCAAAGCATATGTAGGCTGTAAAATTTCAAATTCCCTTCATAAAAATGCAAGTTTCTCAAATGAAAGCAGGAAATTTTATTTGACTGTACAAGAATAAAATATGTGTTGTCGAACTATGGATATAAAATATCTGATACTGAATAAATGCTAGTTTCTGTTCTTCCTCTCCCTCTGCAGCTCTAAGAATTTGTGACTCTGATCTAATCAGTAAATTATAAACTTTGAGAAGTAGAAATATGAGGCATTATTTATTCTTATGCTTCTCAGAGTATTACTGAATTAAAGAGAGCTCACTTATGCTGAACAACATATGTGACTTGAATCCACGGTACATGTAGCCTTCAGAAAAAGAGAGGATCCCTGAGAGTCAGAGCTCGACCCTGAGGGGTGAAGAGGGCCTAAGGTGTCCATATGTAATGCTTTATTTAGTTTATTTAGAAATAAAAATATCTAATGCACATGTAACGCTGTTACAACAAATGGCACTTAAATCCAACCTGGTAAAATGTACAATGTAGGAATGAAATTTACTAGCTTAAAGTCTGGCTGTTCCATAAACAGCTAACCTTGAGAGAGAAGGAAGTTGAAAGGTCACAGCTGAGATTGGCCAAAGAGGCAGTGGGATCCAGGGTGGGGGGCTGGAGGCAAATCTGGCACCTGTGACGTCTGGCTGGATCTTAACGGCTGTAAGGACCTGTCTGACTACCGGATACTTCTGCCGGCAGTTTTATCAGTGCATCTTGGGGTGGGGGTCAGGATATTCAAATTTTGGTCTGTGGCTCAGATGGTAACTGGCTCTGTGACCAAGGTGAAGCCCTTTACCAGACCAGGGCTCAGTTTCTTTGTCTCTAAAACGAAAGTCTTAGAAGACTTTGAGTTAGTGTTTGTCTCTCAGTCATGTCTGATTCTTTGTGACCCCATGGACTGTAGCCCACCAGTCTCCTCTGTCCATGGGATTCTCCAGGCAAGAATGCTGGAGTGGGTTGTCAGTTTCCTTCATCAGGAGATCTTCCTGACACAGGGATTGAACCTGCTGTCCTGCATTGCTGGCAGATTCTTTATAGTCTGAGCCAACCACGGAAGCCCTAGAAGATTTTTAAGGGCTTTTTAATTTCAACAAGGCTCAGTGTTGGTACACAGTGAGCAAGATGAGCGGAGTGCGTGTATGGGTGGCCAGGCTCACGGGGTCTTGACTGAAGAATAGAGGAGGTTGAACTTGATGTTGTGGGTGCTGGACCCGACATACTGACAGGAGGGAGGCATGGCTGGCTGCATCGGGGGCAGAGAAATTTTTTTTATCATGCCCTTAGATAATGAAAAAATGTTTAGAATAGGGTTATTTCAAGTTCTTACTTTTCAATAGCATCAATTTTTTAAAAATATTTTGTTCCTCCATATATTGGCTTCATGCCCCATATATGACTTGATACCAGTTTGCACCAGCTAGTGGAATCCATTTACATGTGGAGGAACCAGAGAAAGGAGATGTTAATAAAAGCGGTTTTGACTTTTTTCTCCCTTTTGTAGTGTGTTAGCAGATGCTGTTTTAAAGTATACCTGAGATTTTGTTTTTGTTCAGGTATAGCTATGTAAACAGATGTAGCCGACTTGCATTGAAAAGATAGTTTGTGATTCACATTTCCCAAGAGTAGAGGTCCCTTCACGGGGCCAGGACCCTGTGGGGAGGCCCCAGAGTCGGGCAGAGGGGAGTAATGAGAAGGGAAAAACTCAGGCAAGGGCCTCTGTTTGCTTTTCTGGGAAATGAATGGGGAACAAGGTCAGCAAGCTGAGCAAGTTCAAGATCGGCTAGGCTGGATAATTCCAGTGGTCTCCGGCTACAAGGGCTGTCTCTGATTGTCCAGTACCTGGCCCTGGGATTGGCTTAGGACAAGCGGATAGTGTCCCAGACTGCAGGAGCCTGTAAGGAGAGGGAGTGAGCTATGGACTTGGGAGTGCTTGGCTTGCAGGTCAGAGGTGTGACCCCAGCAGGCTGTTTGCTATCTCCAGGGACTGGCTCACGCTGAGAGGGACAGTCCCTCCCCTATCCACATGGCCCTCACATGTCAATCATGGAATACAGAAAATGAAAATCATGGTGAATACAAATAGGAAGAAGATATTCCATTCAGGATTTTTGAACAAAGTGAGGGCAATTTTGCCTCTGCGTCTGCATCTCAGTTCCGGTAGAACAATGGGAAGCTGTCCTGCCTGTATTTTTGTCTGAAAGGTTAACCTCAGTTATCTTCAGTCTGTGTCCCACTTGGGATCAGAGCAAAAGGGAATTTTGAAAAGCAGACTTGACACAGCGGGTGAAATTCAAAGAGCAGTCTATTACTGGAGATGCTGCATAGGATTTTAGCATTTTCTGTAGTTCTGGAAAGCCGTTGGTACCGCCCTTCATTTTATGAAAGAGGGATGATGGCAGAATACTTGGACATCCTGTGATCAAGGACTTGTCTGACAGTGAGCGAAAGGAAGGGCATCATCTGACGGCTCCAGGCTTACAGCCCGAAACTGCCGGACGCAAATGGGTGAAAGTCCTTCAGTTTCACTTCCTTCATTGGAATTCTTGGACAGGGAACTCTAGGCAGTGATTAATTGCAAAATATCACTGCAACGTGTCCTAAAAGTATATAATGCATCTGGAGCTGTCAGGAGGGAACAGAGTGGCCAGCCTTTTGGGTTGTTTTCCGACCTCATAATCCTGGCTTCCAAAACCACGGATTTTAAGTTGGCTAATGGAAATGTACCATAGCAAGAGACTCATTTTATGTTCCTTAAACCATTATCTCCCCTTGTTCAGAGGAGTGGGTTTTTTTTTGTCCCCTAAAGCTTTTATTTTCAGTTTTGAGAACTAAAGTTGGAAACCTAAGAAGGCACAGTGATGGGTTTGTTTCTCTCAATTCATCCTAATTTCCTGAAGTATGCTGGTAGGGAGGATAAGGAAAGTGCTCATTTTTCCCTTTAAAAAAATTAACTCTATTCATAATAGCAGTGTGGATTTGTAACCTTTATGAGATAATTAATTAGTCTCGACAGAAGCAAAGAATGTTAAAGCAAGTAGGAGCTTTGGAGAACATTTAGTCCAATACCTTTATTTTTCAGGCAGAAAGAAATCAGGCCCAGAGAATACATGTCGCTTGTTTCCAGTTACCCAGCTCTTTGTAAGGTTGGGATTCAGCCTTAGGTTACCTAACCCCCAACCCAGCATTTTTCTTGCTCTATCATATGATGTTATATCACTTTTTATTTGCAAAACTGTTCTAGAAATGAGGTCAGTGTATCATAAGGAAATGTAATTTTTTCTGTAATACAAAATCATGATCTTTAACGCATCTATCTACACATCTATAATCTTCAGTTCAATCACTCAGTCATGTCCGACTCTTTGCGACCCCATGGCCTGCAGCACACCAGGCTTCCCTGTCCATCACCAACTCCTGGAGCTTGTTCAAACTCAAATCGATTGAGCTGGTGATGCCAACTCACCATCTTATCCTCTGTTGTCCTGTTCTTCTCCTGCCTTCAATCTTTGCCAGCATCAGGGCATTTTCTAATGAGCCAGCATATATAACCTTGTTCCATCCTAAATCAATCACACACACACACACACACACACACACACACACACACACACACACACGGGGACTTTGAGTAATTTAGCTTTGAACAAAGGTAACGTTACTTTTGTGAGAAATAGGCTTCTATCTATCTAGGCAGCCTTTCAATAGCAAGTAAAAAAGTGTGAACCAAACATTCTCATCCACTCACTGAGTGGCAGACAGCATATTATGTGTTTCTTTTTATGTTTGAATGATACAGTGATTATACAAACGCTTCAGTAGCTGCTGTGCTCACATAATCAGCCCTGTTTCTTGTTACCATTTCAGTTTCACTGTAGAACCTTTATGAGAAGAGACTTGTGTTGTTTTGAATTATGTAAATTTCCTGTGCAATGACTGGGTAGAGAGGGATGGAGTTAAGGTGAGGGGCTGCTATGGAAAATCATACCTGAGACAGTGCATCATCTCATGTTGGTAGTGGAGCAGAGGTCGATAGGACTGGATTGCTGACTCCCCAGTCCCACCCGACCCCCTGCCTCATGGCTGTGGCCTTGCGTTGCCTTGTGTGGTCCCCAGGCCTTTGGCAGTGGCTTCATCAGGGGGCTTGTGGGAAACTCCTGCTCTTAGGCTCGTCCAAGACCCATGGAATCCAAATCTGCAGGTTAACAATCTCCTCAGGTGATTCAAGCTCAGACGATGAGATGGTTGGGTGGCATCACTGACTAAATGGACATGAGTTGGAGTAAGTTCCAGGAGATGGTGATGGACAGGGAAACCTGGCATGGTGTAGTCCATGGGGTCACAAAGGGTCAGACTCGACTGAGCGACTGAACTAAACTGAACAGGTGATTTACATGCATGTTACAGGTTGAGGAGGACTGGGTTATAGCATGTTTTGTAAGGATGTAGCTATATTACTCACACAAAGACATCCAAGATAACTTTGGACATGAAATCTGTGGGGCACCCAAGTACCGTTCTTGAATCTGGCATCCATGCCTTCAGTCTCCTTGGACCCAACTGGTCTACTTCTGGAAAGTCTTTCGTATGCATCCTGGCATGTGTGCAAAACACCCCGAGTGCTGTTTTCTTGTTTTGTTTTGTTTTGTTTTGTTTTACTGCAGCTTTATGTGGTTGGAAAACAAATTGGAGACAACCTAGACATCCATAAGTGTGGAATCAATTAAATAAATCATGAAATATCCATTCAGTGTGATACTATGTAACTGCAAATAGAAGGCATATGCTCTTACAACCTGATACAGACCTCCAAGGTATTTTAAATGAAAAGAAAGATAGAAAACAGGGTCATCTTTGTGCACAACAATAAGAAAATAAATTCATTTTCTTATATATTTTTTCATTTTCCTTTTTGTGTGTGTGTGAAATGTTGATTATTATTTTATTTATTTATTTATTTAAATTTTTACTTTATTCCACTTTACAATACTGTATTGGTTTTGCCATACATTGACATGAATCAGCCACAGGTGTACACGAGCTCCCAATCCTGAAACCCTCTCCCACCTCTCACCCCATATCATCTCTCTGGATCATCCCTGTATATTTTTATAAAGAAAACTTTGCAAGGATATGTCAGAATCTAGTAAAAATGATTATTTAGGTGGAGGTATTATGAGTTAGCCAGATGGAGGAGGATTGGACAGGGGAAGAGAATTTTCACTCTTTCAGTTCAGTTCAGTTCAGTTGTTCAGTCGTGTCCAACTCTTGGCGACCCCATGAATCGTAGCACGTCAGGCCTTCCTGTTCATCATCAACTCCCGGAGTTCACTCAGACTCACATCCATAGAGTCAGTGATGCCATCCAGCCATCTCATCCTTTGTCGTCCCCTTTTCCTCCTGCCTCCAATCCCTCCCAGCATCAGAGTCTTTCCCAATGAGTCAACTCTTTGCATGAGGTGACCAAAGTCCTGGAGTTTCAGCTTTAGCATCATTCCCTCCAAAGAAATCCCAGGGCTGATCTCCTTCAGAATTGACTGGTTGGATCTCCTTGCAGTCCAAGGGACTCTCAAGAGTCTTCTCCAACACCACAGCTCAAAAGCATCAATTCTTTGACACTCAGCCTTCTTGACAGTCCAACTCTCACATCCATACATGAACACAGGAAAAACCATAGCCTAGACTAGACGGATTTTAGTCAGCAAAGTAATGTCTCTGCTTTTGAATATGCTATCTAGGTTTAATGTTTTTCTATTTTTACCTTGAATCATAAGAACTCAGAGTAAATTATGTGTATAGACTAATGCATCTCAAGGAATCTATCATAGTCAGTTGTGTATGACTTTATAAGCAAATGGCAGCCTGACACAGTCATCTTCAGACTTGTTGGTTTGCTCACCAGGTCAGTAAAGAAACTTCAGTCACATGTCTGGACATACACGGATTATTTGTTTACTCAAAGTTAATGTAATCTACTTTTATACAAACTGTATTTTGTACCTTAAAGCCATAGACTAAAAAAGAAATAAAAAGTACAATATAAAAATGAAATTAATAATGTTTATTTTAACAGTTAAAAACTAGTTTGCTCTCATTAAACTATTAACATGCACGATTCTTTTTTGAAGCCTTGATTCAGTGTTGTGTTGCTTATTATCTGAAGTCTTCTTTTAAGGTTTAGTTTTAGTGGCTGTCATGCTTGGGCGACCAACTATCCTGGTTTGTCTCAGACTGAGGGGTCCCTCAGATATAGGACTTAAGTGCTGTGACCAGTTCAATTCCAGGCAGACTAGGACAGTCCATCACCCTGGTCTGAAGGAAATGATTGTTGAGCAAACTTACTAAACCGTGATACTCCTTTACCAGCATCACCCATCAGTTATACAGTCAGCGGCTGAATTTTCATCTTCTGTGATGACAATCAGTTTTTCCTGGAAGCTAATGAATAATGTTGCATATTTATTGTCCTAAAAGTGAGTTGAAAGCCCACTGAAGCTCTTAATTTGAAAGATTCTAAAATTGGGAAATTCTGTCCCTTGAATTTTAAGTGTAAATTTATTATGAGTTTTTAACAGGAGCATGCCTTGTTTATGGCTTCCCTAGTGGCTCAGGTGGTAAAGAATCTGCCTGCAATGCAGGCGACCCAGGTTCAATCCCTGGGTTGGGAATGGCTACCCACTCTGTCTTGTTTATGGCCACAAAATTATGTAAATAAGGCACATATCTGGATAGATGCTCTTGGAGTTCAGTTCCGTTCGGTTCAGTTCAGTCGCTCAGTCGTGTCTGACTCTTTGCAACCCCATGAGCTGCAGCACGTTAGGCTTCCCTGTCCAATACCAACTCCCAGAGCCCACCCACACTCATGTCTATTGAGTCAGTGATGCCATCCAACCATCCTCTGTCGTTCCCTTCTTCTCCTGCCCTCAATCTTTCCCAGCATCAGGGTCTTTGCAAATGAGTCAGCTCTTCACATCAGGTGGCCAAAGTATTGAAATTTCAGCTTCAACATCAGACCTTCCAATGAATACCCAGGACTGATCTCCTTTACGATGGACTGGTTGGATCTCCTTGCAGTCCAAGGGACTCTCAAGAGTCTTGTCCAACACCACAGTTCAAAAGCATCTATTCTTTGGTGCTCAGCTTTCTTCACAGTCCAACTCTCACATCCATACATGACTGCTGGAAAAGCCATAGCCTTGACTAGATGGACCTTTGTTGGTAAAGTAACGTCTCCGCTTTTTAATATGCTATCTAGGTTGGTCATAACTTTCCTTCCAAGGAGTAAGTGTCTATTAATTTTATGGCTGGAATCACCATCTGCAGTGGTTTTGGAGCCCAGAAAAATAAAGTCTGACACTGTTTTCACTGTTTGCCATGACGTGATGGGACTGGATACCATGATCTTCGTTTTCTGAATGTTGAGCTTTAAGCCAACTTTTTCACTCTCCACTTTCACTTTCATCAACAGGCTTTTTAGCTCCTCTTCACTTTCTGCCATAAGGGTGGTGTCATCTGCATATCTGAGGTGATTGATATATCTCCCAGCAATCTTGATTCCAGCTTGTGCTTCTTTCAGCCCAGCGTTTCTCATGATATACCCTGCATGTAAGTTAAATAAGCAGGGTGACAATACACAGCCTTGACGTCCTCCTTTTCCTATTTGGAACCAGTTCCATGTCCAGTTCTAACTGTTGCTTCCTGACCTGCATACAAGTTTTTCAAGAGGCAGGTCACGTGGTCTGGTATTCCCGTCTCTTGGAGAATTTTCCACAGTTTATTGTGATCCACACACTCAAAGACTTTGGCTCTTGGAGTACCTCATGTCCAGTTCTAACTGTTGCTTCCTGACCTGCATACAAGTTTTTCAAGAGGCAGGTCACGTGGTCTGGTATTCCCGTCTCTTGGAGAATTTTCCACAGTTTATTGTGATCCACACACTCAAAGACTTTGGCTCTTGGAGTACCTTTCAAAAAAGAAGGGATTCTCTTAGTCTTTGTTGAATGGTTGGCTTTCCTCCAGGTCTCTGTGAGCCTGGCCTGATGCACTGCTGGCTGCAGGGACAGAGCCTCTTCGGGGTCACTTTTGTTGTCCGTGGTTTCTGCACAGGGATTTTTGAAGGCATTTGTCTACTCTGGGAGGATTGGTGGGACTAAACTTCGACTTGGATGTTACCCTAACTGAGCTTGTAAACTGTAGTGTTTAATAGGTCCCAGCAAGCTAAAAACTGTGGGGCAGGACGAGGGGCTTGATGGGGGCAGGGATGATCCTCTTCCGTCACCTTGCCTTTGATCCTTACTTTCTGTCACGTTTAAGCCCAAAGAGAGTTAAGGCAGTAACAAAGGGTTCCTCTCATGCCCGCATGGATGGTGGCGTGGCCCCCACGACCCCCTGCAGGGCATCAGCTACTAGTGTACACCCCTCCATCTACAGCGCTCTTCATGGCTTGTCTATCTGCGGCCAGAAAAGTCAGTTTTCAGGGTGTCCCACGATTACCCAGAAATGTGGCCAACGATTACCCAGAAGTGTGGGCTAAACCACATTTTGGTGTGTTCTTGGATCACGCTGATGGAGAACAGAAGCCTGTAGATAGTGTGACCCTCCCCGCCGCCCCC
>SJYC01020177.1:0-13003 GCA_006408675.1 Madoqua kirkii | reverse complement strand
TCTTTGCTTGAGTTTTCCCGGGTTGGTTTAATCCTTTAATGATGGCATTTATACTCTTCTGTTGAAGTCATGTTTTAGAGGAGGTTGTACATTTGCTCCAAGACAAATATCCCTCATTATGGTTTTTAAATACATCAGTAGATTTTAGATAACAGCTTTTTAATATTCAACTAATTCTCTGATGCTTTAAATTTCAATTGACAAATTCTGATACTTTTTCCCTGCACTATATGTTCTATACATATTGTATTGATTTCTGCACAACAGGCAGCTGTTGTTAAATTTTCTGTAAAATATAGTTGTATGTCAAACAACATTTGTGCTATTCTTATGAGAAATAAACATGTAAATTTGATAATTCTCCCCTAATGAACTTTTAAAGTTCCATAAGCATTGAATATTTGTTAAGTAAGCTTTTTTCCCCCTCCAACAATGAAAACAATTGAATATAGCTTTAAAAAATGACAAACAAGCATTGAAGGTTTTCAAAAATATTTGTTTACTTATTTATTTGGCTTTGCCAGATCTTAGTTGCAGCGTGTAGGATCCAGTTCCCTGACTAGGGATTGAATCCAGGCCCCCTGCATTGGAATCATGGAGTCTTAGCCATTGGACCACCAGGGAAATCCCAGTATTGAGGTTTTTTTGAAGACCAATTATAATGCTTAGTTTTGGTACACAGTATTGAGAATTTGTGCTCCATCTGAGTGACGTTTAAAATAGAATTTGTTTTCTATTAAAAGCAAAATACACTGCTCTGAATTTCTCTTTTTCTTTTGCTGTCACCGCAAGTCACATCATGTTTTTTGCTGAAAAAGCAAGGTACAATACACTAATTTGACAGTTACGCAACTTGATGTTCAGCTTCATTGAAGTACACTCTGGTTATGCAACACTGGAATTCTAGAAATAAATTTGGACACTACCTGGCCCTAACAGCAGGGTTTTTTTTAAAAACACTTTTTTTTTTCTTCTAAGAGAGAGGTTGTGATTTATTATGTTGTTTGCTCTACCCTGCAGCTCTGTTTTCACACTAATGTAAATTGTTTTACAGTCTCTCATTTCACAGTTGAGGCATTGAATTCTAGGAAAAGAAAAGCAGATTAAGTCAACAAATTAAAAAAATTCAGACCCCCAAATTAAAAATTTTTTTTAGTAATTTAGTATTTATAGTAATCATTCTCCCAATCCAGTTGTGTGTTTGTTTATTTCAGTTTTACCAGGAAGCAGCTTCTCGTTGCTGCTCTCCTGTTGTCAGACTTGTTCACACTGCCTGGTCCAGTCCGCAGTGTGCCATCCTGTGGCTTATACTTCTCTAGATTCAACACTAGCGCGGTTGCTGTTTTCCCAGCTGGCGAACAGAGCTTAATGTTTAGAAGAAGGATGAGATCTGCTGTATGTATACAGATGCCAGCAAGATGCTCCAAGAAAGAAAATTGAATTATTTAAGGGGCTTTTGAGGATTTGTATTTTTACCACTTTTAATGGGAGAAAGGAAACCATTCCTCAAATTGCCTATTGTCCTAGTATTATAATGGAGATTTTTCCTCCATGTATTTCCGGAAATAGTTTAATCTTTTCTGTAGGCTGCTTATTAAACAAAAGAGATTTAGTCACTTACCTTCTGTCTTAAAAATAATAACAAAAGGAAAGCAGAAACTGTGAACTCATACATATTTATATGTGAACAGAAAATTATATTGAAAAATAAGCACTTAAATCCTTAGCAGTGATTTTACAACAAACAGGGCATTTCTTTGCAAATCACCACAAAATAATTTATTGAATGCTCAGTCTCTATCATTGACATTGACCTCTGTGTTACAGATGATGAAGTTTTGAGGGGCCATTTGATTGACTGAGGGTAAACCCAACTTGGCTTCCCAGGGGCCTCAGTGGTAAAGAATCCACCTGTCAATGCAGGAGACACAAGAGATGCAGGTTCAATCCCTGGGTTGGGAAGATTCCATGGAGGAGGAAATGGAAACCCACTCCAGTATTCTTGCCTGGAAAATTCCATGGACAGTGGAGCCTGGCGGGCTACTGTCCATGGGATTGCAGAGAGTTGGATGCTACTGAGCTACTGAGTACAGCACAAACCTAACTAGTTAGTAGTGGATCCAGGATTTGAACCCACATCTATAAATTCTAAAGCATGTGGTCTTTTTACTTTACCATTTCCCCTTCTCTGTAGCTATTAAAACTTGGAGAAAGCTGAAATCTTGCTTAAAAATGGGATGGGAAGAGTAACTGCTAAAATTAAAGTGTCTATATGCTCTCTGTGTCCTTGGAGACTGGCTGAACTAAACTATTTTGACATAGTTATGCCATAAGATCAAATTTTTTGGTTCTTTTGGAAACTCTCAGCTATAATATTCCTATGTTTTAAAAAAAATTACTGACTGTGCTAGAGACCCTCAAGAGAAAACTTGTCTCAGTTAGTATTATTTGCTAATAGAGACAGCAGTGGCTAGCTGCCTGTTGTCAGTTTTCTTGTTGTTAGTCTTTGCTGGGGCTGCTGCTGCTGCTGAGTCGCTTCAGTCGTGTTTGACTCTAGGACCATACTGGCTATAGCCTGTCTGACTCTGACCGAGGGATTCTCCAGGCAAGAATACTAGAGTGGGTTGCCGTGGCCTCCTCAAGGGGATCTTCCTGACCCAAGGATGGAACCTGTGTCTCTTACAGCTAACCTGCTGGCAGGGGAGATCTTTACCAGTAGTGCCACCTGAGAAGCCCATGTTCAGTCTTGAAACCCTCTCTGCTGCTGCTAAGTCACTTCAGTCGTGTCCGACTCTGTGCGACCCCATAGACGGCAGCCCACCAGGCTCCCCTGTCCCTGGGATTCTCCAGGCAAGAACGCTGGAGTGGATTGCCATTTCCTTCTCCAATGCAGAAAAAAGAAAAGTGAGAAGTGAAAGTGAAGTTGCTCAGTTTTGTCCAACTTTTTGCGACCCCATGGACTGCAGCCCACCAGGCTCCTCCATCCATGGGATCTTCCAGGCAAGAGTACTGGAGGGGGTGCCATTGCCTTCTCCGGAAACCCTCTCTAACCTAGCTGAAACCGAGCTGAGGAGACCCTGCTAGCAGAGCGCCCCATGTCCTTTCTGTCGAGTGTCGTTCCAGGCCTCTCACTGTCTGCACTTGCCCCTCTCCTGCCACCCTCCGCAGGGGTTGGCAGCTGAACAGAGCACGCAGCGTAGACCACACTGTCTGAAGACTGTTTCCTCCCACAGGAGAATTTTTCCTCAGGCCTCATCCAAACAGCTGGCGTCTTCAAAACCCATTGTCTTCCTTACTTGCCTTATTTTATATTTTTCTCCCTATTCTATTTTCTCCCAGCATAGCCTAGGGCATTTGGTTTTTAAAAACATTTTTTAATGCAATGCCTTATCTCTCACTAAAGTTCGGCATCTTTTAAAAAAGGCATATAATCAAGTCCCATCCAGCCCACAGGAGCTATTGTTTAGTCTACTGAAGTCATGAATTACTGAAATCCTCAAGTGTTAATTAGCTAGATGGCCTGAAGAAGAATAAACACAGCTTCCAAAAGTGCTAGACTACTTCCAGGGAGTAGTTGCTGTGCTGAGGGATGTGGCTCATTAAGAGATTCTGAAAGATTCTGGGACGCTTCTTGAGCATTGTCCCTGCGGTCTCCTGTTAGAGGAACTGGTCCACTTTCTGGGTATACAGACAGGTACTCTCTTGCAAAATAATTATATGACTGTGGAACTCATGTCTGCAATGTTTTAAGCGTTGGGAGAGATCTGTTCACTTCCACCAAGGTAATTCTCTACCTGAGAATGGAATATCAACATCAGAAAAGTGAAAACCAAATTGGATTTAATTTAGAAGATTCCTACCTTTTAATGGCATTTATGGCTTTTAAGGACACAATGAGATATTTAGGATTTTTTTTAACCTAAATCGCTTCATTTTCATCAAGCTGAGAAACTGTCACTGGAGAAGAAGCAGAGGAATTTTTTCCAACTAATGAACTTTTGGGGGGAGGGAACATCAATAATTGAAGCATCCCCATGCACTTAACAGAAGAGCTTCTCTGTAGCAAGTTGTTCTCAGTATGTGCTTGCAGGTAATCTGTTTTCTCTTGATGCTGGTTTGCAAGTGAACTAATCTTTGAATTTAATGGGTTAAGTCACCAAATCTCCCCTCTGGCATTCTGTCACTTCTGGGTGGGTGAGTGGTGGTCTGTGTAGGTATGCATTGTCACAAAGGAAAATATGCATTTCTTCCTGGAGTCAATCAGTAGATGATATGTAGAAACTGTATAAAGCACATCAGTAGGGCAAGGGCCATGTTCATAAAGCCTATTTCATAAAGACAGTTTGTATGGGCCATGTAGAATTCTTTTATGTATGTGTGTATCCATTTATTTAAAATTTTAAAATATTTTATTTTGTATTGAAGTATAGTTGATTTACAATTTTGTTTGTTTCAGGTGTACAGCAAAATAATTCAGGTATACACATATATTGTTTTTATTTCCCTGTGCTATACAGTAAATCCTTGCTGTTTATCTATTTAATGTATAATAGTGTGTATCTGTTAAACCCATATTCCTACTTTATCCCTTCCCCTTTTCCCCTTTGGTAACTGTAAGTTTATTTTCTATATTTGTGAGTCTGTTTCTGTTTTGTGTATAGATTCGTTAGTATTAATTTTTAGATTCCACATATAAGTGATATTGTATAGTATATGTTTTTCTCTGTCTGACTCACTTCCGTTAGTGTGATAATCTCTGGGTCCATCCATGTTGCTGCAAATGACCATATCTCATTCTTTCTTATGACTGAGTAATACTCCATTATACGCCTACCACATCTTAAGCCAGTCATCTGCTGATGGGCGCTTGAGTTACTTCCATGTCCTGGCTATTGTAAACAGTACTGCAGTGAACATTAGGGTCCATGTATATTTTTGAATTAAGGGTCTTCATCTTTTATGGATATATGGTCAGGAGTGGAATTGCTAAATCATATCTGTTTTTAGTTTTTCAAGGAAACTCAGTGCTCTTTTCCAGACTGGTTTTACCATTTCACATTCTTGCCAACAGTGTAGGGAGCTTTCCTTTTCTCCACACCCTCTCCAGGATTTATTTGTAGACTTTTTGATTATGGCCATTCTGACTGGTGTGAGGTAGTATTTCACTGTAGTTTTGATTTGCATTTCTCTAGTTATCAGTGACCCACTCCAGTATTCTTGCCTGGAGAATCCCAGGGACAGAGGAGCCTGTTGGGCTGCCGTCTGTGGGGTCACACAGAGTTGAACACAACTGACGTGACTTAGTAGCAGCAGCAGCAGTTATCAGTGATATGAGTATCTTTTTATTGCTTATTGGCCCTCTGTGTGTCTTCTTTACAGAAAAGTCTGTTTAGATCTTCTGTACATTTTTTGATTGGGTTGTTTGTTTTTCATTTTGATATTGAGTTGTAGGGACTCTTTGTATATTATGGATATTAACCCCTTGTTGGTCACATCATTTGCAAATACTTTCTCCCATTCTGTAGGCTGTTTTTTTTTGTTTGTTTTGTTGATGAATTTCCTCTGCAAAAGCTTAGAAGTTTGATTAGGTCCCATTTGTTTAGTTTTGCTTTTATTTGTTTTACCTTGGGAGGCTGACCTAAGAAAATGTTGCTCTAATTTATGTCTGAGAATGTTTGGTTTATGTTTTCTTCTAGGAGTTTTATGGTTTCATGTCTTATATCTAGGTCATTTAATTTAGATGATACTTAATATATTAATTATTCTTTTTTGTGTATGTCCTGTCATGGATAATCATCTTTCAGTACTGTAAAATCCAAAAAAGTCTTTTAAAAAATCTACTAAAGTTTTTTGATTATGAGCATTGTCATATGTACTGAAAACAATTCTTTAATTCTGTGAATTCTTAACACTGTGAAAGCAAACATCATGCTAAACTTTTACTTTGCTAGAGAGCTTGCTAAGGTGTCTCCAGATTATTTATGTCCTCAATCTGTCCTGCAGAGGAGCCTCTACACCTGTCATTAGGGGTTCCTACTGGGCAGCAAGACCCTTGAACCCAGGAAAGGGCACAGAATTCCCTTGAGGGGCAGTGCTGGGCTTCTGTGTGGAGACTGAGGGTCTGGTGAGGGTGGAGGGGTTGTCAGTTGTGCAGGTAATGGATGAGCCTGTAAGTGCAGGGGACCCCTCTGAGAGTCCCCTCTGGGGGAGCTCCTTGAGCAGAAGGCTGAGAATACTCCCTGACCGAACCTCCTTCACCAAGGAGAGAGGAGGAGCAGTGAGCAAGGGTCCCAGGTGGAGCCCCCCGAACCTATGTGGGAGCCAGGACCCCACACAGCACTCTGGGTGCAGGCTGTCCACCTAGAATGATAGAGATGTTGACATAGAAATTCTTTTTCCCTCCAATTAAACTTAAAGCTATAGAAAGCCAGGTTTTAGAAGTTTCAGACACTACTGTTTTAATTTTGCATGTGTGTTGGAGAGTATTCTACCGAGATAAGCTTCTGGTCTGCCATTTTCTTTATACATTTAGTTATCTGTAGTTGTCTTCACAGGGCTTCAGATGTTAGGAGAAATTATTTTTCTCTGATAGTTGTTGTCATGATTAATGTTTTATAATAGAAAATCTGAATTCAGTAATTCAGGAGGTAATCTAACATGGAAGCTATATTTTATTGATGATTTTTAAAACATAGAAAGGATTCTTGGGAATTAAAACCACCTATTTAAATTAGCACACATTTATGGCTTATCAGAGTGATGGAGCCACAGAGTGAGACATTTATGCCAAAACTAAACCTCAGGGAAATCAGTTCTTTCATATTTAAAATGATTAACTGATTTATTAGATAGTTCCCAGTCTGAAGTTTTATGACTATATTCAAAACTATTTTGGAGAGTTAACATCAGAAGCTTTCTGTACAAAAATACCCGCTAGGATAGTGGAAGATTTTTGTAGATAACACATGCTCTTTTTTATAAATCAGCTTCCAGAACATCATCTTAAACAGACAGGAAAATATTAGCTATGGATACATTTTAAAAGTTCTTTTATAATTTCTGTACTTTATATATTTCTATATTTTAAACCTCAGTTCAAATCAGAGAATACCATACCTACTGTGTGATACCTATTGTCCTAAACTAACTTATTATTTGTGGATTCCTTCTTATTTTTCAGGCTAATGTAGTATGATTATTTGTTGAGCATTTAGAAACTTTTGGTAGTGAGTTTAAACAGTTGTGTGTGTGTGTGTGTGCGAGCGCTCAGTTCCTCAGTTGTGTCTGACTCTTTGCAACCCCATGGACTGTAGCCCTTCAGGCTCCTCTGTCTGTGGGACTTCCCAGAGAAGAATACTGAAGTAGATTGCCATTTCCTCTTCCAGAGGCTCTTCCTGACCCAGAGATGGAACCTGCGTCTCTTGCGTCTCCTGTATTAGCAGGCAGACTCTTTACCACTGCACCACCTGGGAAGCCCTGGACAATTTACTAAATACCAGTTATTCCTGATTACACTTCACTGTTAATGTCCCATAATCATGGCTTAACAGTTTGAATAGCAGATGTTGGTTATCTTCCAGTTCCTCAGGTTAGAAGCTTGACTTGGATCCCACTGGGCTAAATTCAATGGGCAAGGCTGTGTCCCTTCCAGAGGCTCAAGGGTGGAGGGTGGGCAATCTGTTTCTCGCCTTTTCTAGCTTCTTGAGATTTTTGGCACTCTTTGTCTCATGGCCCCTTCCTCTGTCTTCAGAACTAGCAGAGGACCATCTCTTGGGTTTTTGTTGTTACGGTCACATCTTCCTCTGACCACAACTGGGAAAGCTTGTCCACTTTCAGAGACCTCTGTGATCCTATTGAATCCACATGGATAAGCCAAGGTTATCTCCCCATCTCAAGAACCTTAATCTCATCACACCAGCAGAATCACTTTTGCCATATGACATA
Source organism: Madoqua kirkii (assembly GCA_006408675.1). Classification (NCBI taxonomy): domain Eukaryota; kingdom Metazoa; phylum Chordata; class Mammalia; order Artiodactyla; family Bovidae; genus Madoqua; species Madoqua kirkii. Next base: position 5,059 of record SJYC01020177.1, on the reverse strand, counting down.
GTGCAGTCATGGTTTCTGAAGATGAGGGTATGAACGTCTTTGGGGGCTGTCCTGCCTTCATTAACTCTGGTTGCAGAACCACTTTGGGCTTCTTTGCAGGAGGTGGGATGACTATGCACCTGTTGCTAAGGGAACAGCACCATTACTGAGCTCATTTGCTTTAGGGGTGTTTAGTCATGCAGGTGGCGCTAGTGGTAAAGATTCTGCCTGCCAATGCAAGAGATGCAGGTTCAATCCCTGGGTAGGGAAGATCCTCAGGAGGAGGAAGTGGCAACTAACTCCAGTATTCTTGCCTGGAGAATCTCATGGACAGAGGATACTGCAGGCTACAGTCCATGGGGTTGCAATGAGTCAGACATGACTGAGTGCACATAAACACACAGAGTCATGAGGTCTACAATTTCAGTGCTGTGCATATACACAACATGATCTAATTAGGACTAAAGGACTCTCATCCCAAAAGAGTCTTAAAGAGCTCTGCAGCAGAGGCTGATGGAAGTGATGCAATCTTTGCTGCTGCTTCGAATGTGCTTTTCAAGAATTTAATTTCACAAAACTGTTCTAGGTATTTTTACGTTAAAAATTTCCTTTAAATAGTGTTAATTTATCTTTTGGCTGATTACAAGTACTCTATTTTGCCCTAAACGATCTGCGAGTGAACTGAAATGCAGCATTCCTTCATGGATTTTAAATTTACATCCACTGAGAATGATTAGTGTTTTGAAAGGTTAGCAAGCTGTGAGGTTAAGATATGATTTGGGAAATAATCTATTTTAAACACTTGTAATGTGAAGAGAACAAACGATCTTGAATACTATTTTAAGCATGTCCATTCATCGAAGCCCAGCAGGAGATATCTTGAGTAGGGGAGAGTCTAAATTCTGATCGACAGAATTAAATTAATAAGAACTGGAGTCCTGCTATATTCACCAGATGACATGACACGTGTCTAGGATACAGAGAAGCAAAGGTCAAGGGAAACGTGTAGTTAATGACTTTCTGAAGAGGACGCTGTCGTCTCATATAGACAGATGTAAATTTGATGGCTGCCAGCATGATATTCACAGGAGAGTTACTTTAATATCAACCAGTGATTGTGTGGGTCGACTTTAAGGTGTCTTGGTGATGAAAATTACTCCTGTAGGCCCACTGGCCCTGCACGTCAAGGGGGCAGTCAGTTAGCATCAAGGGATCCCAGCACAAATGTCTCTTTGCATACAATAAACTCCACCATCAGCTGGATGTTCCTGGAAGGATCCTGAGCTTTCTTAGTTCTTTCTCCTCTGGTGACAGACCTGGACCCTCTCAGGAGCCCTGATCTGCATCCAGTCCTCTGTTCCAGTATCCTTCACCTTGTCTCTGTGTCCCAAGTCAACCATCTGTGCTGAACTCTCAGTTGAAGTGGCGGCTGTTTCTTCTTCTTCTCCTCCTACTTCCCCAGCTCCTTTTCTTCCTCCTCCCCTCCTTGCTCCTCTTTGTCTTCCTCCTTCTTTCCCCTCTCCTCTTCCTTCATCACTTGCTCCTTCCTTGTATCCTGATATCTTTTAGGACTTTATGTCTCGGTGCTTTGTCTTCTAATCAGATTTTTACTCTACCTTCCACGCCAGTGTTGAGAAGTCCCTGTGTTTCCTCTCTGATTCTCTTCTCCTTTTTCACTTTTTCTCTTGGTGGCTTCTGTTATCTGGATGGTATCCCGGTTGTTTCTGCCTCTGCAGGTCCCTATCTCAGTTCCAGGCTGGATGCAGGTAAACTCTTCCTGATTATCCTTCACTATATCAACTCACAGTCTCCCCAGTCTTCTTTTCTCTTTCTTGTTGATCTCTTTTTATGTACGAGTAAGTCACCAGTTAACCCATTCTCTTAACTGTGTGCTATGTGTGCCAAGTCACTTCAGTTGTGTCCGACTCTTTGTGATCCCATGGACTGTAACCACTAGGCTATTCTGTCCATGGGATTCTCCAGGAAAGAATACTGGAGTGGGTTGCTAAGCCCTCCTCCAGGGGATCTTCCCCACCGAGGGATTGAACCCAAGTCTCCTGCATTGCAGGCATATTCTTTATTATTGAGCCACCAGGGAAGCCCATATACATCTTTTTTTAATTTTAAATAATCCAGTTTTTAATAATTTTAGTAGTTAGCAAAAATATATTTTTAAAAGTTTGTATATTTAGGGGGTGAAACAAAATGACCCAAGATGTCATTCTAGAGATGGGCACAATTTGAGTTCTTTAAAGAGGAGGGCATGGCAACCCACTCAGTATTCTTACCTGAACAATTCCATGGACAGAGGACCCTGGCAGGCTACAGTCCATGGGGTTGCAAACAGATGGACAGGACTGAGCAACAAACACTTTCACTTTCAAAGGAATTGCAGTATATCTAGTGGCTGGCCTTAAACATCTGATACAAGAATCAATGTCTATCTTTCCTGAATTAGGGTTTTTTTAAAAAATTATTTATTTTAATTGGAGGCTACTTTACAATATTGTAGTGGTTTTTGCCATGCATTGACATGAATCAGCCATGGATGGACATGTGTCCCCCATCCTGAACCCTCCTTCCCCATCCTATCCCTCAGGACCATCACAGTGCTCCGGCCCTAAGTGACCTGTCTCATGCCTTGAACCTGGACTTACGATCTATTTCACATACGGTAATATACATGTTTCAGTGCTATTCTCTCAAATCATCCCACCCTTGCCTTCTCCCACAGAGTCCAAAAGTCTGTTCTTTACATCTGAGTCTTTTGCTGTCTTGAATATAGGGTCATTGTTACCATCTTTCTAAATTCCATATATATGCATTAATATACTGTATTGATGTTTTTCTTTCTGACTTACTTCACTCTGTATAATAGGCTCCAGTTTCACCCACCTCATTAGAACTGATTCAAATACATTCTTTTTAATAGCTAAGTAATACCCATATGCATCTTAACCTTAATTAATAGTTAATAATAATTAATTAATAAACAAGAAAAGAAAAGATTAATAAGAGAAATAAATAAGAAAAGAAAAGGGGAAAGGTTTTTTTTCTATTTTTTAAACAAAAGCAAAGGAATAATACAGACTTTTCTATAGCAACACGTTTGAAACTCTGGAATAACTGGATGATTTCCTAGCAAAATAATGATTATCAAAGTGCATCCAGGAAAAGTTGAATATTTGAATAGGTCAAACAGTAAAAGAGACTGGAAGACAAGATCCAGCCAGGATCACAGCTGACTATTCTTCAGCTTTAAAAGAACAAGTAATTCCAATGATATTCAGACTCTTTCAAGCCATGTGAAAAGATGAAAATTTTTTTATGAAACCAGCATATGAAATCTGAGGAACATAGCACAAAGCCAAAACTGTAGATGACAAGTACATGTCACATACAAATATGAAATTCTAAATAAATATTGCCAAATGTAATCCAGCAGCATGTTAGAAAAATGGTATCTTATTACCAAGGAGGATATAGCATGCAGTAATGTAAAATTAAGCAGTGCAACACAGTTCAGTATTATAAAATCTGCCAACACAATTGTTACATCAGCAGATTAAAAAGGAAAAGCCATATAATGATTTTTAACACTGAAAAGGTTTTTGATAAAATTTAGCCACCATTCCTTGCAAAAATTGATATGTAAAAGAATATAATAAAAATTATTTACCATAATATAATACTGAATATACCAAATAGCTAAACATCAAAATTAAAATCAAGAAATCGAAATGCTCACTGTCATCATTGCTATTCAGTATTGTTCTGGAGGTTTTAGTGAATGAAATAAAAAACAGAATTTAATGAGTGATATAAACTTTGGAAAGAGATAGAGCTCTCTCTCTCTCTCTCTCTCTCTCTATATATATATATATATATATGCAGATGATGTGATTTTATACCTAGGAAACCCAGGCGAATCTAATTACTGTACCACCAGAATGTCTGGGATTTCAGTTCAAACTAAGTTTACCCAATTTAAATTAAAGCCAATTGAGATTCTAATTTGGAAGTGAATTCAGCATTAACTTGGGGGGAACTGACATTGTTGTGGTATGTATTTTCAGTTGTTCAGATACTGAGTTACATGATTTTGCTGTCTCCCCTTCCTGTTCAGCGACCCCAGGTTCTGCTCTGTGGCCCCGCAGGCTCCGGGATGATGTCCCAGACGACCCTTGGCAGAGGCTTTTCGCTCTCCCCTCTCTCCTTTTGTTCCTGCTTCTCCCACCTGGACTGCCTGTTGAATTCTGGTTTTCTGGGAAGGCCTTGGTCTCCAGGCAGCTTCCTCTGTTCAGAATCAATCCTTTGTTTTGTTCGCAGATGCGTTGTTTGGATTTCTTAATTGGTGCCCATTAGTCTGCCTATTTATTCACCAAAACGTTGAGCACCTCCATGTGCCAAGTGAGGGTGACGCTTGTGTGTCTGCACGTGTGTCTCCCTCAGTAGAGCTGGTGCAACGTGAGCACAAGTCAAGTGCCCAGGCATCCCCAGCACGCTGTGTCCTGACTCTCAGTGCTTGCGCCATTCAGGGAAATGAGCAGCAACCGGTTTTGAACTCAGTTGTGTTGGAATGAGACGCAGCCCAAATGTGCAAATGAAAAATGCTCTCAGCAGAGCAAGCAGAAGCCTTTGCTCCAGTGACACTGTGGAGCTATTAGAAGGTGAAGGTTTGGGAAGTGCAATTATATTCAGGGAGCGTCTAATTCTGGGTTTATTTCCCAACAGCAATAAGTTGTTAACACTGGGAAAATTATATTTCCAGTGGTTCCCACAAAGGGAGGCATTATTTATATCCATGTGTGATAAAATTGGTTGGTTGCTACTGACAGTTGTTTTTCTCACATATTCTAAGATGCTGTCTGATGGGGCTGGATGCAACATAATGTTCGAAATGAAGTTGAGATGCTGGTGTGAAAGGTTGTGTTTATGGTTAATGGAATTGGAGAGATGTTTCTCAGGAACACAAGTTGTAGGATTTATAAGAATGACAGCTTATTCACTCTTCACTCTCTACCATGTTTAATTTTAGATTGCTAAATCGCTTCAGTCATGTCCGACTGTGCAATCCCAG
>SJYC01020176.1:0-27662 GCA_006408675.1 Madoqua kirkii | reverse complement strand
TACATGTCACATACAAATATGAAATTCTAAATAAATATTGCCAAATGTAATCCAGCAGCATGTTAGAAAAATGGTATCTTATTACCAAGGAGGATATAGCATGCAGTAATGTAAAATTAAGCAGTGCAACACAGTTCAGTATTATAAAATCTGCCAACACAATTGTTACATCAGCAGATTAAAAAGGAAAAGCCATATAATGATTTTTAACACTGAAAAGGTTTTTGATAAAATTTAGCCACCATTCCTTGCAAAAATTGATATGTAAAAGAATATAATAAAAATTATTTACCATAATATAATACTGAATATACCAAATAGCTAAACATCAAAATTAAAATCAAGAAATCGAAATGCTCACTGTCATCATTGCTATTCAGTATTGTTCTGGAGGTTTTAGTGAATGAAATAAAAAACAGAATTTAATGAGTGATATAAACTTTGGAAAGAGATAGAGCTCTCTCTCTCTCTCTCTCTCTCTCTCTATATATATATATATATATGCAGATGATGTGATTTTATACCTAGGAAACCCAGGCGAATCTAATTACTGTACCACCAGAATGTCTGGGATTTCAGTTCAAACTAAGTTTACCCAATTTAAATTAAAGCCAATTGAGATTCTAATTTGGAAGTGAATTCAGCATTAACTTGGGGGGAACTGACATTGTTGTGGTATGTATTTTCAGTTGTTCAGATACTGAGTTACATGATTTTGCTGTCTCCCCTTTCCTGTTCAGCGACCCCAGGTTCTGCTCTGTGGCCCCGCAGGCTCCGGGATGATGTCCCAGACGACCCTTGGCAGAGGCTTTTCGCTCTCCCCTCTCTCCTTTTGTTCCTGCTTCTCCCACCTGGACTGCCTGTTGAATTCTGGTTTTCTGGGAAGGCCTTGGTCTCCAGGCAGCTTCCTCTGTTCAGAATCAATCCTTTGTTTTGTTCGCAGATGCGTTGTTTGGATTTCTTAATTGGTGCCCATTAGTCTGCCTATTTATTCACCAAAACGTTGAGCACCTCCATGTGCCAAGTGAGGGTGACGCTTGTGTGTCTGCACGTGTGTCTCCCTCAGTAGAGCTGGTGCAACGTGAGCACAAGTCAAGTGCCCAGGCATCCCCAGCACGCTGTGTCCTGACTCTCAGTGCTTGCGCCATTCAGGGAAATGAGCAGCAACCGGTTTTGAACTCAGTTGTGTTGGAATGAGACGCAGCCCAAATGTGCAAATGAAAAATGCTCTCAGCAGAGCAAGCAGAAGCCTTTGCTCCAGTGACACTGTGGAGCTATTAGAAGGTGAAGGTTTGGGAAGTGCAATTATATTCAGGGAGCGTCTAATTCTGGGTTTATTTCCCAACAGCAATAAGTTGTTAACACTGGGAAAATTATATTTCCAGTGGTTCCCACAAAGGGAGGCATTATTTATATCCATGTGTGATAAAATTGGTTGGTTGCTACTGACAGTTGTTTTTCTCACATATTCTAAGATGCTGTCTGATGGGGCTGGATGCAACATAATGTTCGAAATGAAGTTGAGATGCTGGTGTGAAAGGTTGTGTTTATGGTTAATGGAATTGGAGAGATGTTTCTCAGGAACACAAGTTGTAGGATTTATAAGAATGACAGCTTATTCACTCTTCACTCTCTACCATGTTTAATTTTAGATTGCTAAATCGCTTCAGTCATGTCCGACTGTGCAATCCCAGAGACGGCAGCCCACCAGGCTTCCCCGTCCCTGGGATTCTCCAGGGAAGAACACTGGAGTGGGTTGCCATTTCCTTCTCCAATGCAGGAAAGTGAAAAGGGAAAGTGAAGTCGCTCAGTCGTGCCCGACTCTTAGCTAGCCCATGGACTGCAGCCTACCAGGCTCCTCCATCCATGGGATTTTCCGGAGTAGAGTACTATGCTGCTGCTGCTGCTAAGTCACTTCAGTCGTGTCCGACTCTGTGCGACCTCGTAGACGGGGGCCCACTGTCTCTGGGATTCTCCAGGCAAGAACACTGGAGTGGGTTGCCACTTCCTTCTCCAATGCATGAAAGTGAAAAGTGAAAGTGAAGTCGCTCAGTCTTGCCCGACTCTTATCAACTCCATGGACTGCAGCCTACCAGGCTCCTCTGTCCATGGGATTTTCCAGGCAAGAGTACTGGAATGGGGTGCCATTGCCTTCTCCGTAATTTTAGATTAGAACATCATTAATAAACATTGTGCAGTTTCCTGAAACTAGGATTCTTAACTCTCAGGTAGAATTCATCTGTCAGTGGTTCTTCAGTCTGTATTCTTTAGGGAATGGGGATGAATGTGATGTTGAGTGGCCAGACAGATATGTTGTGGGGCAGACAGAATATCTGTACTTTTGGGGTTTCCAATAGTGGGACGTCTAAAAAGATATTTTACAAGTTAAAATGGGGTTATGCTAAAGAGAGAATTTTTAGAGCTCCCAAATAGATAAAACATTTTAATTTATTTTTAATTTTAAAATGATTTACTTTGGGAAGCAATTTTCACCTACTTTTGTTTCTGTGCTGTTGCTGCCTCTAAGTCGCTTCACTCGTGTCCGAACATATGGTTAAATTGTGATGTACATTTAGTCCCCAAAGCAAATATGATAAATAGTTTCATTTGTTGACAAATCGTGCTTTTTTAGGCAGTTAAAATCAGCATGTATCACTTTTAAATGAGGAGGAGAGTGTTTAAAATCATCAATGTAATTAAATATGGTACAACTACCTTCAATTAACAATATACTGTTATAATTTTTTCTTTTTTATTGAAATATAGTTGATTTATAATTATTCAGATATATAGAAAAGTGACTCAGTCATATATATATATATTCTTTTTCATTATAGTTTATTACACTATAGAAAGAAGTTTAAGGTTTGAAAGAAATCAGAGCTAGGTGACAACTAGGGGTCACCCACGGCCTCCTCTTCCCCTCGCCACAGTATCCATGTGGGCATCCATCTGGGGCTCCGAGGTGTGGGGCTGGCTTCAGTCTTACCCCTGGGTCTAGGTTCTCTCAGTGTCTCTCGGTCTTGAATCGCCCTTGTTCTTACAAGGAACGATCTTCTTCCCCACTGGGAACGACCTCTGTCACCATCCGGGTGACATCACCCACACACACAAGATTTTAGGAATGCAGCTATCGTAGAAAACGAGATATTTATATCTGCTTTGGAGTCAACACTGCTGCGTTTTTGGTAAAGCGTATAATTGTAATGTTGTAAAATGCTTATGTGAAAACAGGGATGCTGAGTAATCTTACCAGAGGATCTTTAGGGTTTGTCACATTGCTTTCTGTGTTTAGCAAAATCAAATGTCTCACGTTGTGTAGAAATGGCAGCAGAGCTTCTGGTGCTGTGATGGCCGACAGACTGCGTGCGAGCGTCTTCGTGGGAACCACACGAAGTCATCCTGCCGTCTCCAGACAAGGGCAGGAAATCTGCTGATGACAGTTTCTTTCAGCCTTACTAAATGGTTTTGTTGTTCAGTTGCTCAGTCATGTCCAGCTCTTTGCAACCCCATGGACTGCAGCACTACAGGCTTCCCTGTCCTTCGCCATCTCCTGGAGCTTGCTCAAGCTCATGTCCATTGAGTTGGTGATGCCATCCAACTGTCACCCCCTTCTCCTTAAAGAGCATTTAAAAAATTTTATACTTTAGCATGTGTATTCTTCGCAAGAACAGGTCAGTGTGTTGTGGTGGATAAATAGTAATAATGTGCACACTCTGTGGGTCTATTTTACACTAAAATTTGATATGAGATTTTCCTTATAACCTGAGCTTTCATTACTCTATTTTGTCAGTTGCATACATGAATATCAAAGGGAAAAATAGTACACATTTTTTATTTCTTTTTCAATTACTAGACCAGGCACTGGGTCTGTATTTTTATTCCAGAAGATAGCACACTTGCTGGCATGTTAAGAAGTGCTCAGGACAGTTTTATTTGACTTTTAGTTATTTGTTTGGCTGCGTCGGGTCTTAGTTGCAGCATGCAGGATCTTCATTGTGTCATGTAGGATCTATCACTGGGGCACACGGACTCTCTAGTTGTGGCAAGCAGGCTCAGAAGTTGCAGCGTGTGGGCCTCAGAGCTTGAGGGCATCAGAGCACGGGTGCGAGGGCTTAGTTGCTCTTAGTACGTGGGATCTTAGTTCCCTGACGAGAGATCGAACTGACTTCCACTGCATTGCAGGGCAGATTCTTAACCACTGGACCACCAGGGAAGTCCTGTATTTTTTTAAGTGGTTAAAAGTCTGCAAGAATTCCTCCTGCCCAGCTGGGTTGAGTTTGGCTTTTGTTACTCCATCAAGGTGCTTTGTTGTCTTGGGATGTTTGAATGTTTGACTTGGAGGTGTACTTTATCACCTGTCGCCACCAACATGATTGCAGCTCTGGCGTTTTACCATCTGCACCTTCCCCAGGAACATTTTACTGCAAGATAAATGTTAAAACTAATGTTCACATTGGCACTTTTTGACCAGTCTTCTCCAAGGGCGTGTGTATATGAATGTGTGTTGGTGCAATGTATGTGTGTATATGGTTATAATAATGCTTGTTGACAATTTTAAAACTCTAGAAAGTAACAAGGAAAGAATATTTATGTCAGTCCCACCCCCCATGTATAACCATCATTAATATTTGGCTATTTCTTTCCAATTACTTTTCTATGTGTGTGTGTTTGTATGTGTGGACTCATATATGCAGAGTGCCTTGCCTGAAGTAGGGGCTTTATAAATATGTTGAAAAATGAACATTTTAATACATGTAATCAATTCTATTTTAAATTTAGCATCATAGAATATGTACTGTTTTGTGTCCTTTGATTTGTTTACTTAAAAAATTCTCAAGATATTTTATAAATACGGTTTTTGACAACTTCATAAACATATGTGTGTATGTAATATATAAATATCTTTTCTTTAACCTTTCTCCCATATTACTATTACTTTGCATTATTGCTGTAATAATGTTGTGATGTCCATTTTTATCATTAACTTTGATCAGGACCACTTCCTTATCATATCAACCCTAGAGGCGGAGTTACTGGAACATAGACTATAAACTTAAAACAATTTTTGATCTTTACTGCCAGATTTTTATTATTTAGAAATGATGTTTTATTGAATTCCAAAAGATAGCTATCCATCTAGAAAAGCAGAACTTAAAGTACGAAGAAGATTGGGAAGAGATTATTTATAATCCCAGCGTGTAAAGATGACTTCATTTAAGATTTTGTTTTGCACAGTTTGAGTCTTTTTTATTTCCATTATATGTTTTACCAAAAAGAATCATTTTATTTCCTTAACTCCTTTGTTCCGCACTTGGTGTGTCATAACATAGACTTTTTCTACCGTTCGACAGTCTTCTGCAGTGTAACTTTATGCTGCTGCTGCTAAGTTGCTTCAGTCATGTCCGACTCTGTGCGACCCCATAGACGGCAGCCCACCAGGCTCCTCTGTCCGTGGGATTTTCTAGGTAAGAATAGTGGAGTGGGTTGCCATTTCCTCCCCCGGGGGATCTTCCCGACCCAGGGATCAAACCCACTTCTCTTGTTGTCTCCCGCATTGGCAGGCAGGTTCTTTACCACTGGCATCACCTAAGAAGCCTAGATCCGTCTTAGCTAACATTTAAAATCCCAGTCCTGAGCCCCATGATAACCACGCATGGCTTTACAAGCTGTAATGAAACACCTTGTTATATTATGAACCCAGATATGCTCAGGGTCACATTATGGCCTTGTCCATATGCTTTTTAAAATTCACCTCAAGTGTTTGCTTGTCTACCTGTTTTTATCATCTCTGTGTATTGTGTTGCCCCCCAGTTTTATCATAACTTCATTGGTATTTAACAGTTCTCTCCACCAAAATACAAAACATGTTTTGAAAAAAAGTTGTACTCAGCTGTTTGGTTGGGGTGTAAAACACAAGGCGTGTCAAGGGCAAGAGGGAAAGAAGTGTGTTTGCAAACCAGACTGTGGCCTGACACTGTGCAGTCGTGTAAGCTGATTGCTGGCTGGGACTCTGAAGATCAGAGTGAATTCTCATTCATGTTGGTTTTCGTGTTCCCCAGAGCTCTCAGTTCTGGGGCGAAACTGAAGCTGCATTCTGATCCTGTGGTTCAGAGCCTCCTCTTCTCTTAGCACCCTCTCCTCTGAAACAGTGGGGCTCAGAGTTCTGGGGAAGCAGTTCAGTGGATCTGAAGCGGTGGACCCAGACAAACAGATGAGGCTCTTTTTTGTTCTTGGGAGGGCCCCAAAGTCCCTGTCAAGGCGGCTTATCTGCAGTTCCAGCTGGGAGCCCAATGTCATGTTCAGAGGAAGGAAAATTAAAAGAAGAAAGCAGTGACATTTAGAGTCAAGGGCGGCCCATCTCACGGCTCTTCTCCTTCAGTTAAAGGAAATTTATATTAGAAATACCCTCGTCTCGTTTCCCTGGGAGGGTTTTGTTATTCAGAGAAAAATATGTGGGTTTATTGTTTCAGACTCTGGAGTTAGGATTTGTAGAATCCACTCAGTATGGCCAGAGTTATCAGCCAACTTTACGAGTTATTTTAAAAAGTTCCTCTGCGCAGCTCTTTATTTTGTTCTGTGTGGGTTCTTTTTCTTTGTTCATAAAGATCTCTGTTAATCTGGAGCTGCTTAAATTCTGCGGTATTTCACCCGCTCTGATCTGTGCTTTCTTTCCATTTCTGAGACTATAATTTGGTCAGTGGTTAGGTTAGGGTTGCTGGACACGCATGCTCACAACACTCACCCACCAAATTTCCTATTAGAAATAGGTCAGTGGGCTCCAGGGGAATGAGAATTTCTGCATCTGAGATTATAGAAGAGATTCACAAAGAACCGGTAGGAGTTCCATTCACTGACTTACGGAGTGTACTTCAAGTGTACCAGGCATTCTGCATTCTCCATTTGTAGGAGGCCTCCCAGTATAATCTTGACAGCAGTTAGGGATTCAAACTTAATTTATGAAAGTGTTCGAAATCACAAGGATGTAGTCTTTAAAATGAGAGTTTAAAAATACACAATCCGCCATCCGTCACTGCCATCTTCACTGCAGCTTTGCAGCCAGTGATGTTCAATTATGTAGGTGATGATTTTTCTCCATTAGTCTAACAAATAAATGGCAGAAACAGGCGTCGCTTTGAAGAAGCAGTGTCGGAAGCAAGTCGTGCTGCCTGGCCTGGGTCTCCGTGATGAACGGCTGTGCTCTGCTTACATGAAGTCTCCTGAGTCAGTTACGTAGTCTCTGGGCTGATTAACGCAGGTTGCTGTAAAGGATGGCCATGTTGCCCTGGGTCGTTTTTTTACGGGGGCCGGTGCGGGGGCTGCGGGGCGGGGTACTAGATAAAGCTGTAGTGATGTGCCAGAAAGCGGGATTGAGAAGCAGCTCCAGAAGTCAAGTGTTCGTGAGCTGTTCATCGGGTCCTCGGAGGTCTCAGTAGATACTGATCACTTTATAGAATGGAGATGTCTCTCCCTGGGTGTCAGTGTAAACCCCCTATCTTCCTCATCTTGTGCCTCCGGCCAGTCAGTGGGTGGTACCCACCTTACCTCCCAGGTGAGTGTGGAGTGGCCCTTGCTCCTCCCCTCAGCTCTTGTTCTAGGTTAGTTGAGGGTCTCATCCCTGTTGTTCAGGCTGTCCCATCATTCTAGAATACAATATAACTTTGAGGGTAAGCACAGACCTAGGTTTGAATTCGAATTCCATATTTTTCCTGATGAGCTGTGCAGCTGGAGAGATTTGTGAACCTCTCTGAGCCTCTGTTTCCTCCTGTATGGTATGGGAATGGTAGCGGTCCCAGTACTGGGGATGCTAGTGTGTAAATGAGCTGAATTAGATGCTGTACATGGCCCTTGGCAAATTCTTTAAAAGCCTCCTCGACCATCTTTTCTATTTCTAATCTTGCTACTTTTTAAATTAATTCTCCACATTGCCACTAACAAGATCTTAATATAGTGCAATAAATTTTTTTTCTTCCTAGTGACTAAAAGCTTTTGCTAGAATGTCATTGACCTAAACCTAAAGGTCCTTAACAAGACTTACAAAGCTTCTAATGACCCGGGTCCTGCCTGTTTGCCTGGCATCTTTATCACTTGATCATGTGTGTGTGCATATTGATCTCTTTTAAAAAGTTACAGTTCTTTAAAAAAGTTACAGTGCCATTTACAAATTTTAACATGACAGAAGAGTTTAAAAGGCTTTCTCCTCCTTCTGGATGAACCACTCAAAGTAATGTGCTGGGTGTACCCCTGGATCTGCCTAGATGTAGTTGTGGAGACTTGGGAATAATGTCCATATAGATGGCATGTGACTCGTCTGCTGCTTGCCCTATATTTATCAGTACATCACAGCCTCCCGCTCCTCAGCAGATCCACAGCCTTGCTGTTTAGTAGCTGCACCGAATTCTGTTGTATTGTCTCTTTGCTCTCCATCTGAAGTGATATGTGTGCAGTTGTGGTCAGAACATAATTCCATTTTCCTCCCCTGATGGATCGTCATGGGTCCTGATGCCATGCGGCCTTACTTTGCTGATTGATCCGATAGGAACTTCCTGTCGATGGGGTCCGGTGTTCTCCATGACACTGCTTTCAAACTCTTGGCACCTGGGGATCATTTATTGGTCATGTAGCACAGACTCAGATCTCTGATTAACGATATCCAAAAACTCATCCTAAGTTTTAATCATAATATAAAATTTTTAAATGATGATGTCTTCAGGGTCACCTCTAACCCTTCAGAATGACCTTCCATAGTAACCACCCTTGTTCTTCCATCTTCATTTCTGTTTAATGAGAAAGTTGTACCGAACTGTTGGTAGGTTTTTGGCTGTGATACCAAAAGATGGTTCTCCAGGTCCACGTGGGTTGTTCTGGGTATTTAGAGCTTACCTGAACCCAGACTCACTGTGTTTCATCAAATGCCATCTTGACACTAACCCACACTCAGAGCCTGGCAGGTTGAGCCTCTGCCTCAGGGGGCACGCAGACACATTTGCAACTTCTTTGATCACATCTGTCCCAGGAACATGTTTTTTTCATGCTCCCTTCTTTGGTGTTGTTCAGTCACTCAGTCGTGCCCAACTGTGCGACCCCGTGGACTGCAGCACGCCAGGCTTCCCTGTCCTTCACCGTCTCCCAGAGTTTTCTCAGACTCATGTCCATCAAGTCGGTGATGCCATCCAACCATCTCATCCTCTGTCATCCCCTTCTCCCGATCTCAATTTTTCCCAGCATCAGGGTCTTTTCCAGTGAGTCGGCTCTTCACATCAGGTGGCCAAACTATTGGTGCTTCAGCTTTAGCATCAGTCCTTCCAATGAATATTTAGGGTTGATTTCCTTTAGGATTGACTGGTTTGATCTCCTTGTAATACAAAGGACTCTCAAGAGTCTTCTTCAGCACCTACAACACTCCCTTCTGCAGTATTTCAATAATGTTCTTTATCGATAACATGATTGATTTTTTTCCTCACTGAGTAAAGAAAATCGTCACATGTTGACGAAAAGCTAAATTCTCTGTGATCAACTTGTTTATATCACAATTTGCCTACATAAGACTTCCTGACAGTTCACCTCTCATATTTACAATTGTTACATTTCAGCCCTGGAGATACACGTCGAAATGATTTAAGATTTTGAAGGTGTTGCTGAGATAAACCATTTAACAAGGACACTGAACTTGTGGTACCAGTCTTTGGTGTCGTAAGGAATTTTGTTTTTATCATGTGCTTGTAAAATCCTCAGGAACCTCTTTCCCCCGACAGTCCTCTTGTGGAGGTTGGGAAACTGTAGGGCCCGACCCTCCTCCAGCTCCCTAAAAATGTATGCCTCAGTGGCTGTGGTTCAATTCATGTCCAATTTCTCCCATTTCTTTCTGTATTGAATTATGATCAGGGAAGCACTGTTGGCTGCCAGCTCTTGAATGTCTGCTGACATTCGGATGAAGTTGTCCACTTGGCATACTGGTTCCCTTCTAGGGGTGGGCATCTCACAGATGCCCTGCTGGTGCTGGCGAGCTCCGCCTTTCCTTCTGCAGTCTGTGTACTGAACCCTCTCTTTGCTCTTGCAGTGATGTTCTCAGTGATAAACAGATGTATCTACCCATCGTCCAAGAGTTGTTCCCGCCATACACTTGTGACTGTGTCCACCTGGGGAGCAAAGTCCTGCTGCCATGCTCCCATGAAAATGATTGCATTTCATTAAAGAATTTTGCCTGCAGCCCATCTGATTTTGTCAACGCGTTGTGTTTTCTTTCTGTTTGTTGTTTTCTAATCCCCGCTCGTTTTGTTTTTAAATAATAGTATGTCATTTGTGTCTACTTTCGATATTAGGTGTGGAACTTTGAATAATCCTTCTTCTCCATTAGTGACAAAATCTGTCACTTTCATACTAGAAAGCATTATTTTGCAACTGTTCTGAGAAAAGAAAACGACAAAACAAAACAGCATTCCTTCTGGACCCAGGAGCACATAGCTTCCTCGGAAATGTCCTTGAACCCTTCCATGACCCCAAGCCGGCTTTTGTTTTGTGTTTTGTTGCCACTTCTGTCCCCGGAGTGGAACAAACAGTTGGCGGGTTTTCAGAAGACTTGTGTCCTTACTTGTGCCGTGCCCACTAAACTGGTGTGACCTTGAGACAGTCTCTTAACTTCCCTGGGCTTGAGTTTGATTTATCTGTAAAAGTTTTTTTTTTTTCAGGTCCACAAACCCTGTGATTTTTTATGACTGAATTTAACTGGTTAATTGTTTGCTTTAAGCGTGTGCTTCCAGTTCCCTTTTTTCACTGTAAAATATAATTTTATAAGCATAGCTATCAATTATGTTCATAAAATGTAAAATTTTTAGAAAGGAAAAACATCTTTATCTGCCATGTAAACCATCCCACAGGAAAGAGATTGTTGACAGGCAATGATATTTCTCAGTAGACATTGCCTTTTGGATTCCTTTTTTTAATTAAAAATTTTTTTAATATTTTTTAATTGGAGGAAAATTGCTTTACAATTTTGTGTTGATTTTTGCTGTACAACACAAATCAGCCATAATTATATATGTATCACCTCCCTTTTGCGCCCCCTTCCTCTCCCTCCAGCCCACCTTTCTAGGTCAAGTGGATGAACCTAGAGCCTATTATACAGAATGAAGTAAGCCTTTCAGATTCTTAAAATGACCGGCTTGGTTTTTGTTTGAAACCTTCCAAATACTGCTGTTTTCTTTGCAACATCACATACAACTACCAAATGTTCATCCGAGAGAGCATTTTTAAATGCTGGCAAGAGTGAAGTTGATCATCCTAGCTCTCAGCTGTTTCACTGCCAATGCCTTGAATTTATTATTCATATATGATATAATATTGGTTCCTCCCATCCCCAACTTTGCATCTTTCAGTTTTGTTGAAACATGAAAAATGTCCCCTCATTTTCTGCAGCTTCCTAAATTTCCTTCCAGCCTTATTGTTGTCTTCTCCCCAGGTCTCTCCTTCCCGTTTGCTTTTCTTAGCCGTATTGCATGCATGTATATATGTATCTATGTATATGGACGTGGCACTTTTGAAGTTAACTGAGAAATTTCAAAGCAATGAACAGGAGGCAGTCACACAAAACCTGTTAAGTGCAATCTGCTGGGAAACAGAGTAGAAGTGAGAAGAAGGCTGGGAGAGTTAAACACACACATGACATTTATTTTTGTAGAAATAAAATATTCCTGAGAAATCACTCATTCTTGCCATTTCGTTTTTGGTTTCTATCATCTTTCAAGTTTTTCCTTGGAACCTTGTAAAATGAGCTGTGAATGTAAGAAAGTTTTTCACGACATTCTTGTAAGCCAATTCATAAAGATTTTAAAAACAGTTCCCCGTTCTTGTATAAAAGGCGTGCACCCAAGTGTATGGAAGAAGGTTGAGTAAACGACGTTTGCTACTTGCAGTTGAGAACATTGCAGCTTGAAAGAGAAGGTGGACAGTGGCCACGACCTGGCATGAGGTGGCTTCCAGGAGACACTGGGATGGGAACAAAGCCAAGTGCAAAACAGCCTGTGTCATGTGCTCTTACATAAGAAGGAAGGGGGCAACAAGGAAAACAAACAAGCGTAATGGCTTATTTTTATAAGAAGAAACCTGGAAAGAATAAACCTTGAGTGAGATTGGTCCCCTGTTAGAATGGTGTGGGAGACAGGATGTGGAGTGGATAGATACTTCTTTGAGTCCCTTTTTGTAGAGCTTCAACTTTGGGAAATTTGATATTCTGCATATGAAAAGTCAAAATAAATCATTAGGAACTGAAAGAAAATAGAAATAAACAAAACTCAGCCACATTTCTGTCTTCTCTGTGCTGAGGAGAGAAAGAATGAATCCAAGTAGTTTCTGAACAGAGTTTTTAACTGTGTACCTCATTCTTGAATGGCAGAGCAGGAAGAAAAGACTGACAACAGATCCTGAACTCTTTTTTGTGGGTTTGTTCATTGC
Source organism: Madoqua kirkii (assembly GCA_006408675.1). Classification (NCBI taxonomy): domain Eukaryota; kingdom Metazoa; phylum Chordata; class Mammalia; order Artiodactyla; family Bovidae; genus Madoqua; species Madoqua kirkii. Next base: position 15,212 of record SJYC01020176.1, on the reverse strand, counting down.
TGGAGGGGGGGGTGAAAGAGTTCTGAAGCTGCAGTCGATACGCTGTAGGATTTAGTACACGAGTAAGCATGGTACCTTGTTAGAGGAGGAACACGAACAGGAAAAGAAAGAGCCCTTTGGGATGGGTGGGAATGAGATGGATCTTTTTGAACTTTTGATTTATTGTGTATGTGTATGTGTGTGTGTGTATACACACATACGTGGGCTTTCCTGGTGACTTAGATGGTAAAGAATCTGCCTGCAACGTGGGAGACCTGAGTTTGATCCCTGGGTTGGTAAGATCCCCTGGAGAAGAAAATGATAACCCACTCCAGTATTCCTGCCTGGAGAAATCCATGAACTGAGGCTACAGTCCATGGGGTCACAAAGAGTTGGACATGACTGAGCAACTAACATTTTCATATACATATGTAAATGTTTATTGTGTGTGTGTGTGTGTATATATATATATATATATATATACACGCACACATATGTAAATGTTTCTGTACATATGTATTTTGTATACCTAGACAGCATATTAAAAAGCAAAAACATTACTTTGCCAACAAAGGTCCATCAAGTCAAAGCTATGGTTTTTCCAGTAGTCATGTATGGATGTGAGACTTGGACTATAAAGAAAGCTGAGTGCTGAAGAATTGATGCTTTTGAATTGTGGTGTTGGAGAACACTCTTGAGAATCCACTGGACAGAAGTTCATCCAACCAGTCCATCCTAAAGGAAATCAACCTGACTATTCATTGGAAGGACTGATGCTAAAGCTGAAACTCCAGTACTTTGGCCATCTGATGCAAAAAACTGACTCATTGGAAAAGACTCTGATTCTAGGAAGATTGAAGGTGGGAGGAGAAGGGGGTGACAGAGTATGAGATGGTTGGATGGCATCACTGACTCAGTGGATATGAGTTTGAGTAAACTCCAGGAGCTGGTGATGTACAGGGAGGCCTGGTGTGCTGCAGTCCATGGAGTTGCAAAGAGTAGAACATGACTGAGCAACTGAACTGAACTGAACTAATGTATTTTGTATATAACTGTAGTAAAGGAATTGGAGAATACTATAATTGTGTGATCAAAATTATCATCACCAGTGGGCCCAGGAGCACCATATAGATCCAGTTGTCATATCCTGGAAAGGACACAACCTCACTCATGTCAAATGCCTGCAAAAAAAGTTTATAACCTGAATCTAGTCACAAGGAAACATCAGACAAATTCAAAGCGGAGAACTTTGTTTTCAAAAATAAGGCAGGGAAAAGACTATATTCTTTAGAAATGTTAATGTTAGAAGAGATAAAGCCTACAGAAAATGTTCAAGATTGAGGGAGACTAAAGGCTCATGTCAATTAAATTTAATATCTGACCTTAAACTGAATCCTGCTCTGGAGGGGAAAATACTGTGAAGTGCACTGTTGGATAAATTGGAAAAATGGAACATGAGTGTAAGATTAAAGTACTGAATAATGTTAGATTTAGAGGTGTTTTGATAACTGAGCTATTGTTACTAAGAGAGCCTTCCTATTATTGGGGAAAATAAACTACTCTTAGGGAAAATTTTTAGTATTTAGGTGTAAAGAGTACCCAAATGATTAAAAAATCATATCTACACATATTTCTGTATCTACCTAATTATACCTGTGTACACATAGACAATTAAGTGGGGGCAAGCAAATGAGGTGGAATGTTAACAATAAATATAGACAGAGGCTATTCTATTCTCTGTACTGTTTTGTTCTTGGAATCTTTCTTTAAATTTGACATTATTTCCAAATGAAAAGGTTTTTCTTGAGTAAATTTTACCCTAAAAATAGGCATTTGTATGTTAAATAGTCATTCAGTTCAGTTCAATTCAGTCACTTAGTCGTATCTGACTCTGCAACCCCATGAATTGCAACACCCCATCACCAACTGTCCATCACCAATTCCTGGAGTTCACCGAAACTCATGTCCATCAAGCCGGTGATGCCATCCAGCCATCTCATCCTCTGTTTTCCCCTTCTCCTCCTGCTCCCAATCCCTCCCAGCGTCAGGGTCTTTTCCAAGGAGTCAACTCTTGCCGTGAGGTGGCCAAAGTACTGGAGTTTCAGCTTCAGCATCAGTCCTTCCAATGAACACCCAGGACTGATCTCCTTTAAGATGGACTGGTTGGATCTCCTTGCAGTCCAAGGAACTCTCAAGAGTCTTGTCCAACACCACAGTTCAAAAGCATCGATTCTTCGGCACTCAGCTTTCTTCACAGTCCAACTCTCACATCCATACATGACCACTGGAAAAAGCATAGCCTTGACTAGATGGACCTTAGTTGGCAAAGTAATGTCTCTGCTTTTGAATATGCTAGCTAGGTTGGTCATAACTTTCCTTGTAAGGAATAAGTGTCTTTTAATTTCATGGCTGCAGTCACCATCTGCAGTGATCTGGGAGCCCCAAAATGAAGTCTGACACTGTTTCCACTGTTTCCCCATCTATTTCCCATGAAGTGATGGGACCAGATGCCATGATCTTTGTTTTCTGAATGTTGAGCTTTAAGCCAACTTTTTCACTCTCCTCTTTCACTTTCATCAAGAGGTTTTTTTCGCTCCTCTTCACTTTCTGCCATAAGGGTGGTGCCATCTGCATATCTGAGGTGATTGACATTTCTCCCAGCAATCTTGATTCCAGCTTGTGGTTCTTCCAGCCCAGCATTTCTCATGATGTACTCTGCATAGAAGTCATTAATCATGGTTAAAAAGCAGTTCTAGATTTTAATCATCATTTCCATTAGTATACTTACAAGTTCATTCTTAATTAAGAATAAACCAATAATGCTGAATCATCTCAAAACTGTCTGCTCAAAAGCTGTTAATCATTGAGCAAGGCTATGGTAAACAAGACCTATACTGAAGAAAATAAAATGAACAGAAATGAATGAGAAAGTCTTTTATAAAAATAAATCCCTTTTACAATAGCAACAAGTATAAAAGGTACATAGAAATAAATATGATGAAGTCTATGTGAAAATTTTGAAAAACATCTTGGACAAAGAAATGATTAGATTAAATGAGAGTGAACAAGTTCTTAAATTAGAAAACTTAATCAGATACAGATTGCTTTCCAGATAGACTCATTATAAGCAATGAAGACACTGTGATATAGACAAATATGCCAGTAAATAGGATTAAAAGGCCAGGAAAAGACCCAGGCATGTGGGAATATGATATAATAGAGGAAATTTTGCAGACCAATGAAAGTATAAACTATTCAAAAAGTTAAAAAAAAAAAAAGATTTGTTTTCCATATGAAAAAATAGAGCTCTAGCATACTCTGTAGAAAAAAAAATCTATATTGTGGCATTATAGATTTAAATAGGAAGAACAAAGGTTTAAATAACACAGGGAGAATAGTCATTTAACTTCACTGTTGCAAAGGATTTCATAGGCTAGATGTGCCAACAATATGGGACATAATTTATATATTACATTAAAATGAAATTCTCCACAAAGTTATCATATACAAAATGAAGAGCCAAGTCACAGACTGCGGATAAATAACCATTATAATCCCTGGTGGCTCAGATGGTAAATAATCCACTTGTAATTCAGGAGACCTAGTTTGATCCCTGGGCCAGGAAGATACCCTGGAGAAGGGAATGGCTACCTGGAAATCCCATGGACAGAAGAGCCTGGAGGGCTATATATAGTCCGTGGGGCCTCAAAGAGTGGAACACGACCTAAAGACTAACACGTTCAACAAAGATTGTTTCCAGAGTTCAGGAGACCCTCCTTCAAATCACTAAGGAAAAGGGACAAATGAAATAAATAGGGTGTTCATGAGGGATAGACTTTGGCAGACGAAGTATTTTAAAGCGTGTACAAGTAACCATGCCATCTTTGAGGGCAAAATCTGTTGGAGCAGCCTTCTTTCTTAATACCTGTGTTACAGAGCTTCCGGGCTTGTGTGAATGTGTGCACAGCCATACCAAGTGTTTTAACATCAGACTGTGGCGCTACTTCAGTGACTGATATTATGTTGTTAAATTTCACAGGACCAGCCCTTTCCAGAGCAAGAAAATGGCTTTCAGGCTGGAATAAGATTGGAAGGCATCAACCACCAACATCCGTCTTAATTTTGTGTGCTCTCTGTAGCTGAGGTAAGAGATGATGTTACTGTTAGGCTAATTGTAATGACAGAGGACAATTTTCTAGGGAATGACGAATTTCAGTGCTTTGTGTTATAAACAAGTTCCAGTACATTATGGATTCATTTTATTAAGTGATGGGTGAAATATGTTTTTTAATGATTTTTTTTCCTTCTCTGAAGATTATGATTTTCTAGTAAGTTCCTCCTCACTAATGGTTATTCTTACTTAATTTAATTGGTAATAGTTTTCACCTGAGATTGGTGAAATCCCTGAATCCCACAGTGTTGCTTTTTTTCTGTTATAAGAGATGTAGTTATTCAGGTTTTATCTGCACTAATGAGAAATATATATGAAAAATATCCATGCTTATGAATTATGCATTTGCATACATACATGAATTTTATGAAAATTATATAGGGTTAAGAGCCATGATAAAAGTAAATGACTTATAAAATACAGTATTTACTAAATTTGTTTTAGTAAATTGATAAAAGACCTCACTATTTTGAATAACATCAAACATCACAAACACTATTCATTTAATTTGCCAATTGATTACAGTTATTAAACCTGTATAGCATTTATAGGAGATGTGTTTTCCAGACTGTATTATTATTTTCTTTGTTAAGTGTGCTGGATGCATATGTCAGAGTTGAAGTAAGATCACACCCATGTTGGTTTTTGCTTGGTACTTCAATGTCTTGGGATGTGAATCTAAGCCAGGCAACAGGAAATGGGGTTTCTGAAAAGAATATTTGATAGATATTGAATGTCATTGAATAAATAACTTGTTGATCAATGGATATGTAAATTGATCTCAGATTCCTAGACTGAGTAAAAGGATAATTTTCTTGCAGAAAAAATCTTATACTTGAAAGATGGTGTCTAGTTTGTCAGCATTTAGTCTCATCCAGATGTCATCTATGAATTTGTTCTCTAACATAAGTACTTTTGGATGTAACAATTGGTTCATATATGTTGATGGTGTCTACAGAGTTGATTTTGTGTACACTTCAAATGCATGACTCAAACTTTGTAAACATTCTGTTTTACAGGTGTGTGGTTACCATCTAAGGCTTCATTTAGATGGTTATTTAAGCTACGACAATTTTTGGACCAATGTTGGCTTCCCTGACATCCATCCAGTGGGGTGGTGTGAAAAAACCAAACATGACTTATGCATCCCTCAGGGTAAGTAGGAGGGAAAGGCAGTCAGCTTTATTTTAACAATGGTTTATGAAATACTAATAAGAGAGCCTACGTGAATTGATTTTCAAAATGAAAATTTGATCCACACAGAGCCGTAAGACTACAAGGATACCACTCTTACAAATAAATAAATGTCTTTTAAAGCGTCAGTGATCATTTGGGTCAAGTATTCTGAGGTGTGTAGGGCAGAAATAAAGTCTTACAAGAACATTTTATCTTATGTGAAGTTTATTAAGCTTTATAAGGAATGAGAAACTAATGTTTACATTAAAATAAAACATTTCCCTTAATCAGTGATGCTGCACAGTAAGGAAACTTGTTCACTGTATATCATTTGTTTCAAGCAGAAATCACAGCAGGCAGGGAACTCCAAAAGGGAAATTTTTCATTATTTTTTAAAATATTTATTTTTTAAATTTTGGATGCATTGGATCTTTGTTGCTGCTTGCGGGCTTTCCCCTGGTTGTGGTGAGTGGAGGCTGCTCTCTGGCTGAAGTGTGTGGGCTTCTCATCATGAAGGAGAAAGGAACAGGTCGAGCTGACTCCATCTTGAAAAAGAAGGAAACTGCATCTTGCACTTTCAGTGAATTTTGGACTATGTGCCTGGTAGCCATGGGGATAAAATACCTATAGCCGAACTGGCCTCCTAGACTGATAAACACGATTCCATACCAATATTTCCCATCGCCAGAAAGAATTTAATAATCTCCTGTGTAGTCAATCACCTTTATAATATTTATGGCACCCGTTGGTGTAATCTACAATGTGTAACCAGCTGACCCTTCTGATTATGAAACATGTCTGTAACCTAATTGTGTCTCCCTTTAACACTTTCCAAGCTAAGTTTAAAGAATTTGGGAGTGTGGGCTGAAGAGCTGACTCATTGGAAAAGACTCTGATGCTGGGGGGGATTGGGGGCAAGAGGAAAAGGGGACGACCGAGGATGAGATGGCTAGATGGCATCACGGACTCAATGGATGTGAGTCTGAGTGAACTCCGAGAGATGGTGATGGACAGGGAGGCCTGGCGTGCTGCAGTTTATGGGGTCGCAAAGAGTCGGACACAACTGAGTGACTGAACTGAACTGAACTACTACTACGTCGCTTCAGTCATGTCGGACTCCATGTGACCCCAGAGATGGCAGCCCACCAGGCTCCCCCGTCCCTGGGATTCTCCAGGCAAGAACACTGGAGTGGGTTGCCATTTCCTTCTCCAATGCATGAAAGTGAAAAGTGAAAGTGAAGTCACTCAGTCGTGTCCGACTCTTCGCGACCCCATGGACTGCTGCAGCCCACCAGGCTCCTCCATCCATGGGATTTCCCAGGCAAGAGTACTGGAGTGGGGTGCCATTGCCTTCTCCGTAAGGTATATAAGGGTTTCACAAAAGTTGGCCGGGGTCCCTGGCTCAAGAGAAAAGTCTGCCTCGGACCCGCCAGTGTAATGAACTGCACTCCCCGATCCACGCCGTCCTTCTGAGTGAGTTTGTTTCCTGGAGCTTTTGGCAGTAACAGTCACAGCGGCTTCTCTCATTGCAGAGCACAGGCTGCGGGGCACGTGGGCTCAGTAGTTGTGGCTCAGGGGCTGTAGAGCTCAGACCCAGTAGTTGTGGTGCAGGGCATGTGGGATTTTCCCGGACCAGGGATCAAACCCACGTCCCCTGCATTGGCAGGTGGACCCTTAACCACTGGACCACCAGGGAAGTCCTTCACTATTTTCTTTGGATGGGAATTAAAAATCTTGTCTTAGTCTCCTCTTTCAGTTCAGTTCAGTCACTCAGTCGTGTTCAACTCTTTACGACCCCACGGACTGCAGCATGCCAGGCCTCCCTGGCTATCACCAATTCCTAGAGTTTACTCAGACTCACGTCCATTGAGTCAGTGATGCCATCCAAATATCTCATCCTCTGTCGTCCCCTTCTCCTCCTGCCTTCAGTCTTTCCCAGCATCACGGTCTTTTCAAATGAGTCAGTTCTTCATGTCAGGTGGCCAAAGTATTGGAGTTTCAGCATCAGCATCAGTCCTTCCAGTGAATATTGAGGGTTGATTTCCTTTAGGATGGACTGGTTGGCTCTTCCTGATGTCCAGTGGACTTTCAAGAGTTTTCTCCAACACCACACCTCTTTAGCAAGAGGAACTGGGTTTGGCAGATGTGGCTGAAACCTTTCTTATCTGCTGAGGGCTAACGAGGGGACAGTTCACAGGTTGTGAGGCTGGTGAGCTCGTTTCCTTAACCAACACACTTCTGTATTAATGTAAGGTCTCCTGCTTGGGTCTTAGACTCCAGATCACCATGGCAATGTCTGGAGTCACCGTATAGTCGTTTTCTTCTCAGGAAGCAGCTTGGGGTGTCCTCTGGGATTCACCCCCAAGGCTGGTGGCAGGGTCCCCTGAGATTTGCTGGATCTCATGAGTCTGTAACAGGCCCCGGGCTCCTCAATTGATCAAGCCCTTACTGTGTGCGGACCCTGGGGACAGAGCTTTGAATAAAATAAATCCTCTCTGTCCTCATGGGGCTTTCGTTCCAGAGGGGAGGAGAGGATAAGCAGAAAAGGATGCGTGTGGAGCAGCGGCAGGGGTGGAGGCTGAGAGACACAGGGCTGCCCTCGCAGTAAGCGTGCTGAAGACAGACTCCTGGACAGATGTGTTGCTGGAAGGAGGACCCCTTCCAGGGCCCGAAACTGGGCTCTTGTCTAATAAGAATTGTTGGAAACGAACTGTCCAAGGAGACACATGTGCTGACAAGCAAGAAATTTTATTGGGAAGGGGCACCCGGGTGGAGAGCAGTAGGGTAAGGGAAGCCAGGAGAACAGCTCTGCCACGTAGCTCGCGGTCTTGGGGTTTATGGTGATGGGATTCGTTTCTGGGTTGTCTTTAGCCAGTCATTCTGACTCAGGGTCCTTCCTGGTGGTGCATGCCTTGTTCAGCCAAGATGGATGCCAGAGAGAAGGATTCTGGGAGGTGGTTGGACATGTGGTGTCTCCTTTTGACCTTTCCTGCACTCTTCCGGTTGGTGGTGGCTCATTAGTTCTGTGTTCCTTACCAGGACCTCCTGTCATAAAACAGCTCATGCAAATGGTCACTATGGTGGCTGGCCAGGGTGGGCGGCTTCAGTCAGTGTGCGTCCCCTAACAGATGCACAGGACAGACAGCCAGGCGGCTTCTGGGAAGAAGCGCAGCCTGCAGGTGTGTGGTGGAACCACAGGGAGGTGAAGGCCCTGGAGTGGAGAGGGGAGGGCCAGGAGCCGGGAGGTGAGTGCAGGTGTGGCCGTACCTTGAAGGCCCCAGAAGGAGTCTATGTCTCTTCTGAATGTCATTCATCTGAAGTGTCTACTGAGCTGAGTGTTCTGGGCCAGGCCGAGGCCAGCCGCAGGGACAGGAGGGTCAAGTGTTTTGTCTGTACAGACGAGGAGCAGAGAGCTGAGACTGCCCCATGGCCTGGGGGTTGGGGGGGGGGTTCTGTCATTCATTCCTGCATCTGATTTCCCTGGGACTGCCCCCCATCAGGCCCTCCCTGGCCTGGGGCCTCAGGAGCTCTGCCCTGCTCCCCTCTGCCCATTTTGAAAGCCTTCACAGGAGATGAGAGTCCATTAGACCACCAGGTCCTGGTTCCATAGTTTAATGAGTTTTAGGATTTGTAGAGAATGACATGAATGTTGAGAAATCACACTCAACAGGTTTGAATTCCATACACTGAAAACACACTGAAGCAGTTTAGAGATTTTCATTTAAGTCTTTTGTGTCTGCTGAAGGACATCAAATTTATGGCAGAAAACTGAATAAGAATACTATGGTTATTATACACATGGTTATATCTTGGGGCCATTGAGGGTAATCCTTCCTTTTTTTTAGGTTATGGAAAAGATAGATTTGTTTGGATGGATTTCTTGAAGGCATGAAAATTACAAAACGCTCCCAAGAAATTATTCAGAAATTTTTCAGAGTTCTGTATTTTCTTCCTTAGTATAAAGCAGATTTTTACTTCAATTTAAATTTCTTAAAATTCACTATGTATTCTGTTGTGTTTAATCTTTTAAGAATCCTTAACTTCCTATGACTTATTACTAAATTTTTCAGTTTTCTATGGATAAACCTTCCCTCCTCCACACACACCCTTTAAACATACAATTAAATACTTTAATTACATGGAGAGAGTAGAAAACTTTGCATTGAAAGCCAGCTAAAATTGCCTGCAAAACGGAAGCAATACCTGGGTCAGGAAGATCCTGAGAAGGCAATGGCTACTCACTACAGTATTCTTGCCTGGAGAATCCCATGGGAGAGGAGCCTGGTGGGCTTCAGTCCATGGGGTCTCAAAGAGTTAGAGACAACTGAGCAACTAACACTTCCACTAACATTTTAAATGCCTTTTAGAATACATTTCTTTTTGCTTTTAATGAGTTAGTCAGTTAAACTTAACTGGTACTTTGAGACCTGCTGATGAACCGGGTAGACTATGACTATACCTGGTCCAGGTTTATTTACATGCAATGAAAAAGAGCGTGACATTTCATACAGATTCAAAGGGCTTGTGAGAATTGGGTAGCAGATACTCACATGCTCTGTATCCCAGCAGCCTAAAGGGTGTTCAGGAGAGGGGGGTCACAGCCCCGCCTCCTCTGGGCCCTGGGGGAGCCACACACTGGTGAGGGGCTGGAAGTCTGCGGCCAGAAGAGGCCCGGCCACCTGCTGGCTATGTCCCCTGAGGACAGCCCACCCCCTTCCCCAGGCTTCTGTGTCCTGCTTTGTAAACCAGTGTTCACAGCTGCTCAGTGTTTCGTTGTTTTTGTTCGCTCGCTAGAGTCTGATTCTTTGTGACCCCATGCCAGGCTCCCCTGTCCTTTACTACCTCTTGGAGTTTGCTCAAAACTCATGTTCATTGAGTTGGTTATGCTATTTAACCATCTCATCCTGTCGCCCCCTTCTCCTCCTACTCTCAATCTCTCCCTACATCAGGGTCTTTTCCAGTCAGTCAGTTTTTTCCATCAGGTGGCCATATCACTGGAGATTCAGCTTCAGTGTCAGTCCTTCCAATGAATATTCAGGGTTGATTTCCTTTAGGATAGACTGGTTTCATAGACTTATTTCAAGAAAAGAGAGTTGTAGAGATATGAAAATGCTTTTAAAAATGTACTAAAGGAAACTAAAGATCAAGACCCAGTATAAACAGTAAAGAAATAGGAAGAAAACCCTCTTCTAGTCCCCAGACAGTATGTGTACTTTCTAAATTTCTAGCCTGGCTAACTTACAGCCAGGAAAATTGGAGCTTTATCATTATCATAATAATCCTTGGTATTTATAAACTAAAAGCCACGTGCAGGTACTAAAAAAAGCATTCATTGTTTTCAACTATAATTTATTTATGGATAAGGGCATGTGTTCCTTAAACATTGAGAAAGCCATTAATTTCAACTCTGATCAAAGAAAGTGATAATTTTAGTGCTAAAGAACTTATCTGACAACATTTGCAAATAATGGTATTTGGAAATATACCACCCATCAAAAGCCTAGAGGGAGTGGAGAAATTATTTGATATTACCATTTTCAGTAAACAGTGTATTTTCAAATTAATACCAGTTACTCTAAGAATTGAAGAGAGAAAATGATAAGGGAAATAAAACCTACCTGCCTGACAAAAGAGAAAAGCACAAAATAAAAGCTTGTTTCCTGGCAATTTTTTAAATGAATGTATACCTGGTAACAGCCCTCTGGAATATTTTTACTGGCTGGTCTCATTCTGGAGGACAAGTGTTGATACTCGGTAGACTTTTCTGATAGCAACCATCACAGTTTTGACAGTGGCTCAGTCCTGTTTGGTGTTCTGTTTCTCTTTCTTCCTCTCCTTCGTTGTGCTGTTACAAGAGGCCAGTGCCTAAGGAATTTCAGATCAGAATGAAGCTGGAGGCCATTGACGGGAAGAACCCTTCCTTGATATGTGTTTGGAGACCATAGCAGATATTGTTGGCAATTGCTTGCAAGTGCATTTTGACAATTGGGATGATAGTTACAATTACTAGTGAGACACTGACATGCGTTGTATTTCCATGTGTTCGTGTTTGCCATTAAGAATTTATGTTCACTCCACCACTGAACAGTTTCAGCCAAGTCGCTGTTCTTGCCATTCTTAAAGTAACGAACACCAGGAATTTAGAGGCTGACTTGTCACTACCTTCTCTTGCTCGTGAACTGTTGAATTAAAGAGCCCGAGAAACTGTTTCTCCGTCTCTGAGAGGTTGCCTAATGAGGTCTCATCTGAAATAATGTGACCAGTTCCGAGCATTGCACCATATCATGCCTAGTTTGTAAGGGAAGCATTTTTGTAAAAGAAACTTAAGAACTTGCAGTATTTTTTTTTTCCTGAAAAATGTTGAACTCAGACTGTCATATTTTTAAAAGGAAAGATTCGGGGAGACTAGAGAGAATAATTTGAAAGCCTACGGGGAGCAGAGAAAATGTATGCTTACCATGCCATTAAACTAACGTTGCAGGAGTTAAAAGGATTTTCTGGGTGAAAATCTGAAATATGGAAGAGGGCATGGCGAAAATAATTTTTGTGGCCTTTCTTCAGAGTATATCCTGAATAATCAACAGATCCCCGCCTGAGGCTGTGGTTCTTCACCTGCATGTCTCTGGGAGGGGGGCAACTTTCATCTTTGAACTAAGCAGAGTGCAGGTTCATTCCTATATGCGTCTTAGGTAGAATAGTCTGGGCCCCTAGAAAAGAAAGAGGGAGGAAATTTTAGGCATATGAAGTCTGGTCTGTCCTATTAAAATTTGGACTGACCTATTAATATTTTCTTGCTGCTGGCAAGAAGTGGTAGGAAAGGTTTATTAAAATGTTCACTCTTTGGGGAGATCACTGGCAGTTCAGGTCCTAGTCAAACACTTTCTAAAGAAATATTTTTAAATTTCAAGAAGGTTATGTAAAAGAAGTTCGGCCGCTCGGCTGACAAAATAGAATCCTAAAATTACTTCTGATTTGCTTAGGCTGTAAAATATTTTAGCTGCGCAGTAATATTTCCATGTGATTTTTAACATCCAGAATGATCATTACTCTTAGACTCTTTCTCCAGTGTTCATATGGGATCTAAAATAGAATCCTGGTTTTGCAGGTGTGATGTCAATCGTCCTTTAGGTCCAGCCAGTTGGTTGGTGTCCGGAGCGTGGAAGAACTCTGATGGAACCTCAAGGTGAGTGGGCTGATTGAGTTCTCTTTGAAGCCATCTCTACCTGAGTGGTGATGCCCATTGTATTTTTGTTTATGCAAACCACGTTTCAATACAAAGGGTGTCATAAGGATACTGTGGAAGAGTCTGTTAACCCTTGAGGGACCCAGAGGTTGGGAACTGCAGATCTTTCCTCATAATACAAATAGGACTGTGTTTATAAGGACATATTAGGCAGCCATTTAAAAAGTTGGTACTGTTTTTTATCCAGCGAAATGAGAACCATTGCCATGAACTGACATTTAAAACTACTTATTTCCACTCATGTAATTTAACTTATAACTAATGTTAGTTCATTAACTGACTTTTTCCAACTGATGCAAATAGCAGACTTCATTGGGAAAGACCCTGAAGCTGGGAAAAACTGAGGGCAGGAGCAAAAGAGGATGGCAGAGAATGGGATGGTTGGATGGCATCACCTAGTCAAGGGACATGAGTCTGAGCAAATCTGAGAGGTAGTGAAGGACAGGAAAGCCTGGCATGCTGCAGTCTGTGGGGTGGCAAAAAGTCGGATACGATTTAGCGACAGAACAACATCAGCAGGTTATTAAATATACTTCACTTTGGAGTTAAATGTAAGAAATGTAGAAACCTAAAAAGTGAAAATTGATAATGAGAGCTCAGACTTGCCAGATTCTTTCACCAAGCCATCTTAGTGGCTGAACACTGACATAGGAACTCATTTCTTGTTATTTATCTGTTTTCCCATTACAGAAACAGAATCTCTCCACTTATTTAGTTCTCTGATTTATTTCAGTGTCATTTTATAGCTTTTCTTATGTAGATCTTATATATTTGGCTAAATTTTATAGCTATTTTATTATTTTGGATGCTAATGTATACGGCACCATGTTTTTAGTTTCAAATGTCACTTGTTTTTTGCCAGTGTGTAAGAAAGCAATTGAATTTCTATATATTAACCTTGGACCTGCAACCTTGTTATAATCAATTATTGATTCTAGTTTCTTTTGATTCGTGGCTCAGTTGGGCAACTCTTTGCAACCCCATGGACTGTAGCCCGCCAGATTCCTCAGTCCATGGGATTCTCCAGGCAAGAATACTGGAGTGCTTTGCCATTCCCTACTCCAGGAGATCTTCCCAACCCAGGGACTGAACCCAGGTCTCCTGCATTGCAGGCAGATTCTTTACCATCTGAGCCAGCAGAGAAGCCCATAGAAGGGAGAGAACCTAGGAAGAATAAAAGAAAGGAATCTATGTATATTTGTGTAAAAACATTATTAAGATCTAATTCATATGCTGTACAATCCATCCATTTATAAAATCCAGGATTTTAAATATATTTACTCACCTGTAGAGCCATCATCACAGTCAACTTTAGAATGTTTCCATCACCTGGGCCACTAAGCTCTTATCCCCAACCCTGCGGTTCTACAACATTCGGAGAACATCAGTCTACTTCCTATCTCACCCATTCTGAATATTTCATGTAAATAGAATCACATGAGCTGTGATCACTTAGCTTAGTGATCTTGGAGTTCATCCACATTGCTGCATGCATCAGAATGCATTGTTTCTTTTTAGTTTCTAATAATATTCTTTGTGTAGATAAACCACAGTTGGCATATTCAGTTTTTCAGTTGATGGGCATTTGAGCTGGTTTCACATTTTGACTCCTTCAAATAATGCTGCTGTGAATATTTGTGTATGTGTTTTTGCTTGAACATGTTTTCTGTTCTCTCGGGTTTATACATAGCAGTGAAATTGGGGCCATATAGTAATTCTACATTTGCCTTACTGAATAGTGAGTGGGTAATTAGTTACTGACTTTTTAACGACAGGAGGCTGCACTTTTAAAAATTCCCACAAATAGTGGGAAATCCTACAGAGCCCTGGGTGGGCTACAGTCCATGGGGTTGCAAGGAGTCAGACATGACTAAACAACAACAAGTAGTGTGTGAGGGCTACAGCTTCTCCACATCCTTGACAGTACTTGCTGTGTGTTCTTATGTACTACTCATAACAAATTACCATGAAATTACTGAGCTGAAGCAGTACAGATTTCCTGTCTTATTATTCTGGAAGTCAGGAGTTCAAGATGGGTTTCACTTTGGTTTTGGAATATTAATGAGGAATTAGTGGGATGGGTAGATTGAGGTCTTTTTATGAAAGACCATTAAAGCTGAAGTGAGGAGTTTATAGTCAAACACTGATGTAACCGTGGTGGAGTATTTATTTTGCAATAGTAGGCAAAATTGGGGCTTCCCATATGGCTCAGCTGGTAAAAAAAAAATCCACCTGCAATGCAGGAGACACAGGAGATGCAGATTTGATCCCTAGGTTGGGAAGATCCACTGGAAGAGAAAATGGCAACCTACTCCAATATTCTTGCTTGGAGAATCCCATGAAGAAAGAAGCCTGGCGGGCTGCAGTCCATAGGTTGCAAAGACTTGGACACAAATTAGCAACTAAACAACATATGTTATTTAAACAAGAGATGGGCATTCCAGACCACCTGACCTCCCTCTTGAAAAATCTGTATGCAGGTCAGGAGGCAACAGTTAGAACTAGACATGGAACAACAGACTGGTTCCAAATAGGAAAAGGAATATGTCAAGGCTGTATATTGTCACCCTGCTTATTTAACTTCTATGCAGAGTACATCATGAGAAACGCTGGGCTGGAAGAAACACAAGCTGAAATCAAGAT